>SNQJ01S0023202.1:0-43904 GCA_010110895.2 Picea sitchensis | reverse complement strand
GTGGTGGCTCAAGCCCTCAGTACACATGATGCCTGACAATGAAATGTAACAATTTGACTATTGAATGATAGTGTTATGTCACCCATGTTTAAGGAAAGTACTTAAGGTTCTTAGGTCCTATTTGAATCTTCTAATAATTGAGATTTGTTACATAGTCCTTGAAAAAAGACAAAAGACTTATGTAGCAGATATTAATTTGGTCTTTGTGTGGGACATTTTATGCCATTAGTATGTTTTGTAAAAAATAATGGATCTTTGGGACTACACCATGGTCAAGGAACAAGGAACAAGGAAAAAGGAAAAACGAACAAGGAATGAGGAACACAGAACAAGGAACAAGGAACGAAAATTGTACTAGGACTAGACATCGACAACAATGACCTGTGAATGGGGCCAACGTTGAAAGTTTTTCAAAAAGTTTTTGTATGCACTGAAATTTGTCATGGATAGACTATTCTCATGACTTAACGATATGGGAGGGTTTATGGACTCATATTTTACTGACACACTCACTTTCTTTCATCTTCAATTCATCAAGTAAACCATAAACCCTAATTTTCTTTCAAAGTACACAATTTGCTTGACGCAAGTTTTAAGTTTTCGTCAATATTTCTTCATTTTTATTTCAGGTTCTACATTAATGTATATAAAATGTATTTGTGTCATATTTTTGATGAAAAATCCCTCTTTTTTGTTGATTTCTTAATCAACACCATAAAAATACTAGAGGCGGGAAACAATGACATGTGAATGGGGCCAACATTGAACTTTTTTCAAACTATATCTGTATGCATTGCAATTTGATGTGGATATACTATTTGCATGCCTTAACGATATGGGAGGGTTTCACGACTCAAATTTCACTCACACGCCCACTTTCTTCCTTCATCATATCATCATGGAAACCATAAACCCTATTTTTCATATGTTTTAGTAGATATGCTAATGATTCCAAATTCCATATTTGTATTTGACTCAAGGTCCAAATATCTTACAAAGTATCAAATTTTAATTTCAAGTTGATAAACCAAATATGAAATGAATCCAATCATCATTTGATATTGTCTCAAGAGAGACAAATGTAAATAATCTTGTGACGAATTAGCTATACTAGCGACGAAAAAATTTCGTCGATAGTATAACTAATTCGTCGCAAGAATATTGTGTCTAATTTGAATGGTGTTACATGGTTTGCAAGGACTGTAGGGCTTATATTATGGTGCAATGTAGTGTAGTCTATAAGAACAATCTCTATGCCAAACCTAAAAATGGATAGTACCATATCTTATTCATAAGACAAGTATCCTTTGTATGTTTCCTTTGTGGTGGCTCAAGCCCTCAATACACATGATGCTTGACAATGAAATGTAACAATTTGACTATTGAATGATAGTGTTATGTGGGTCTCATACCATGGTTCAGGGTAGAAATATAGGGAATTATTCCCTAAATTAATATTAATGATCTAATGTGCCACAATCAAGGCCTTAAACCACAACATAGACCCTTTAAAGTGGACCTTTGGCATACAAGTGGACCTTTGTCATACAAATCAAAAAAATTGTATAGCAATTTCGTCGCAATATACCTTGTTTTCATCGCACTTACAACGACCCTTACAAATCTTGTGACGCACTTGCTATAAAAATCATGAAAATTGTATAGCGATTTCATGGAAATATACCATGTTTTCATCCCAATTGCGATGACCTGTACAAATATTGCGACGAACTTTCCATACAAATCACAAAAATTGTATAGCAATTTCGTCGCAATATACCTTGTTTTCGTCGCTCGTGCGATGACCTCTTCGAAAGTTGATTCATCGCAAAAATTTTCCTTACTTTGCCTATATTGTTGGGTGTGTGACGATCTCTCTTTATTGTCATGCTTGTGAAGATATCTCTACATTGTCTCTTTTGCGACAATTTCCCTACTATGTCTCATTTGCGATGATTTCCCTACTTTGTCTCTCTTTCGACGATGTATGAAAACTTCCCTAGTATTGTCTCTCTTGCAATGTTAATCCAGGTTCATCCCATGTTCCACGTCATGTGAAGAGACGTTTGGAAGACTCAAGATTCATCGCAATATCCATGACATAACGTGGCAAGAGCGTCTAAATAGCCATCACAAAATGACCCAAATTTGCTAGTGATTCCAGTTCACCAGAATTAGTCAACAATAAATAATACAATGAAGGAGAGTATCGTTCAGGGGGTTTACTTAACCTAGTATATCTTCTAAAAACACTTGCGGGATTTTGAGGTACATGTTTCTCCTATTTTTGTACATTTAGATTTTCTGGTACTTTTGTAATTTATTTTTCAGTGATCTCATAAAGCACTGTGTATTCTGGTTTTTCTTTTTTCTGTTTCTTTCCCTAAAAATTATCTTTGTACATGACCTTCTCATTGAATATGACATCTATACTCCTAATTATTTTGTGATTTTTATAATCCCATAAGTGATAACCATAATCATTAACATTGTATCCAATAAAGGTACACTTCTTGGATTTTTCCTCAAGTTGTGTTCTATTTTCTTTATCAATATGGACAAATGCTTCACAACCGAAAGTATTCAAAAATTAATAGCTTACCTTTTTACCTGTCTATGCCTCCTCTGGAATACCACCACCCAAATAACTTGAAGGTCCTTTGTTTATCAAGTAAACAACAATATCTAAAACATCTTCCAAAAATTGTAAGGGAAACCCTGCATGAAATCTCATACTCCTTGCACGGTCCATGATTGTCATGTTCATCCTTTCTGACACACCATTTTCTTATTGTGTTCCTGGAACTATTTTATCTCTATGAATCCCATGGTATGAACAGTAGCCATCAAAATCATTGCTGCAATATTCACCTCCATTGTCTGATCTGAGACACTTCATCCTTTTTCATGTCTCATTCTCAACCAAATATTTCCATTTCTTAAAAGTTTTAAAAACATCATATTTTTTTATCAATGTAATAAACCCAAGTTTTTGTAGTTGCATCATGAATAAAAGTAACATAATAATGAGATACACCAAGATATTATACCTCAAATGGTCCCCATACACCTGTATGCACAATATCTAACCTTTCACTCTTCTTTTCTTTTCCAACTCTTATAAATCTGACTCTCTTCTTTTTTCCATAAACACAGTGCTCATAGAAATCCAAATCAATTTGTTTAATATCTCACAAAAAATTCCTTTTTTGAGGTATGTGCATCTGATTCTCACTCATGTGTCCACGCCTATGATGCCAAAGTGTTGTATACAATCCTATAGAAGATAAAGAGATAGAAGAATCAATATTAGTAGTACATAAATACAATGTACCTACCTTCTCTCTTTTTGCTATCACCAGTGATCCTTTGGAGACCTTCCATGCCTTTTGTGTAAATATGGATATACAACCTTCACTTTCCAACTTGTATGTTGAAATTATATTTTTCCTTAGATATGGAACATGTATTAACTCTTTCAACAACCATTGGTTTCCATTATTTTTCTTTATTTGTACCTTTCCCATTCCAATAATTTTGCATGCTGCATCATTGCCCAAATGAACCTGTCCAAAATCACCTTGAACATAATCTAGAAATTTTTTCCCATGGGGTGTGGCATGAAATGAAACCCTTGAATCTACTACCCAAGACTCATAAATATTATCTAGAGAAAGAATCAAAGCATATTTTAACACATCACCTATTACATTTGCTTCCTGATTTTTCTCCTGTTGTCCATCTCTTTGTTTCTTTGGAGCTCTGCAATATTTCTTGAGATGTCCTTTCTTTCCAAAATTACAACACTCTTTTTTTCCTATTCTGGATTTGTATCTTCCCTTCCTAGAATTCCTGTGGTTCTCCGTGCCCTTTCCTCTATCCTTTTGTCTTCCCATGTTCTCCATGTTTAATGTAGCACCTGATGTTTCACTTGTGATTTTCCTTCGCATTTCGTCGCTAAGGATAACACCAACAACATCATCAAATTTTAGAGTGTTTGAACCAGAGACAGAGTTACTTACAACCATGAACAATCCATTCCAACTTTCTATCAATGAGCACAATATTAGAAGAGCCTTGACCTCATCATAAAAGTCCACTTTTACAGAACTTAGTTGATTAGTACTTGTATTATACTCATTTAAATGATCTGCAACAGACCCACCTTATGACATCTTCATATTAAATAATATCTTCATTAGAAATACCTTATTTGACGCTGAGGGTTTTTCATACAGTTTATCCAATGCGTCCATCATCTCCTTTGTTGTATTTTCTTTTGAAATATTGAAAGCCAACGATGCTGCCAGGCTTAGCCATATCATTTCTAGTGCCTTTCTATCAATAACCTCCCATTCTTCATCCTTCATGGTCGTCATCTTCTTTGTTATGTTACCCAATGGTAGGAATAGATCCTTATCATATAAATAATCTTCCATATGCATCTTCCATAACTGGTAGTTGTGTCCATTAAATTTCTCAACCCTAAACTTTCCATCTTCCATCATTGCTCCAACTCGAACCAAGAACCTTCTTTTCCTGCGAGTTACCTTTCACTCTGATACTAGTTGTTATAAAAATAGGATCGCAGAGCAATAAAATAAGACAAATGTGGAAATAAAAACACAGAAGATACACAATACAATAGAGACACAGATATACGTGGTTCACCCAATGTGGGATACATCCACCATAGAAATTTTCAAGTCCTTCCTTTTTATTAGCTAGCAAAATGAAGGGATACAACCTACATCACACCCGCTATAACTTCATCTTCTTTCTCTCACAGTATCCTCTCTCAGAATAAATTATTCCCAATAATACACAACGAAAATACAATTCTCTCATAAAAGAGGGTTTCCTTCTAGGGAAAAATCCCTAAAATAACTTCTACCATCAGATTTGTGACCTTATAATGAATAGTTCAGATTGACTATGAAATTACAATATTTTACAAGTTATTTTTCCCCAAAATTTCACTTCGGGGGCGTTGCTTTGAATCCCCCACCAGTGGGGGATACAAAATTGTCGTCGCCCCTCATGGACCCCCCTGATGACTGTTGTGGGGGGGAAAGCCCCCCAAAAACCCCTCATTAGGGAATGGGATCCAAGCACGGTTGAAATAAACATATGAATATGGAAGATAATCAGACTCCACAACAAACAATAGGAGTGCGTGACTGTAGCTGGAACATTCATGTTGAATTACGCGATTGTAAGAGAAACAACCATGCATATGTGCGTGACTATTATGGGAAAAATCACACAGGGGAAAAAATGAGTTTATATGGAATTGATTGGATTCTTCTCATGATGATGAGATAACATAGAATATGTTTCCATGGATGGAGGTGACCATTCAGAGAGGAAGGATGTCGATGTAGTGGAGGCAGAGAGGTGAGAGTTGATGCGTAGATCTGACAACATTTGGCCTAGGCCAATTTACTATGATATTTTTATTGTGCACTAATCCGTACCCAGGGGTCTCTGCTAGACTTCATAGTGTGGATGTGGCAAACACATCGACAATGCTTTTTGGTTCATGGGAGAGATTTGCGGATTACCGTAGATATTGACATCTATCTCATTATTGGGCTCTTGTTCCGAGGGTGGCTTTGGTAGAGAAGTTGTGGTTGTCGCTTGGGTGATGGTGGGGAGACTGGATGGATAGTACTTCTTGAGGTAAGAAATTATGAGTGGTGGCTCTATCGACATCAACTCAATTTACTCACTCGAGGTATAGGTGGTTTTTGCGATGGTGGTCCGAATCTATGGGTCAATGGGGATGCAACAAATTTTTGTTGCACATATGGTGATTGCAGAGTAGGCCATGAATGGCTAGATGTTTTCTTGGGACAGGCTGATGCATGCCTGTATGGTTTCATGGCTGGACCGGTGCGTAGTGACCAGAGGGGGTGAGTTTTCCTTTGGCTCATTTTTTTGTGCCTTCATGTTCGAGAGGGTGTTATTTCTATGCCCTCGAGCTATTTTGGATATATCGGTGACGTAGGATCCGAGACTGATGAGGTGGGAAGAGTTGTTTCCCCAACAAGGGGGAGGGGCCTTAGGGCACTACTTTACCCCTATGTTCGATCAGGTCTAGTGGCATACTCCTTAGGTATTTTAAGAGTTTCCATATCATGGGATGGATTTCCGACATCATCCAGGAATGCATCTATCACCTAGGGAGGACTAGGATGACAAAAGTGCGTAGATGATACTTTTTTATTTAGGTTTATTCATTTATATATGTTTACATTGCTGGTAGTGACACATATTTTTTGGTTTGTTCATGCAGATGTGTGACCCAGTGGTCGCGAGGCAGATGCTACTCGGGGGTTGGATAACGAAAAAGTAGAGGAGGGGTGGACCAAGAGGCATCACCAGTTTGATGATCTGGGGGTAGGCCTGACACATGCAGTGAGGGTAGGGCCAGAACATGCAGCAAGAGAAGGATCAACATGGGGCTGGGGCATAGCTAAAATTGGGGAATATGACCGGGATATGGAGGAGTTGAGGAGGCGCCTCGAGGGTGTCCTTGACAGAGTTATTGAGGACTTGTGGCTTCAAATCTGGGATGAGGGTATCCTGGAGTTGTGAATTGGTGGATACTCGTGCTAGCAGTCAGTGATTCAACGAGAAGCAGTGGCAGGTTCAACTATGACAGGGTATATTTTTGTTGTGGGTATTCCACATGGGGGAGCTCCACCAACTAGTAATGATGCACCACAACTAGGGTCACCCTAGGTGGTAGGAAGACCTCATACAAACTAGTCCTGATTTTTTATTATCTTGGAGTTGTTTTGAAATCCCCTTTTTGTATAGATATGATGAGAGGACCTAGTCATGGAGCAAAGGCATATATGTATGTATTTTTGTATCAAACACATGAGCGATCTATATATATGAGTAGACCTTTTGGGACATGTGTGCATGTATTTGATATGTATTTTTGTTTTAATTGTTGATGGATGAATGCAATATGTATGTTAATTCTATAAATGGGAATCTAGTACTTGATTAGATATGTTATATGCCATTTGGTTGTGGTTTCTAGCAATATGTGAAAATTTTATTGACTCAAAATTCCATAGCAGAAGTTTGAATTGCAGGTACTTGCAATATAGCCATGGATCACAGACACGATACACATTGTTGAGATGCTAGACAATGAGCGAAGAATATAATAGAACGCTTAGGTGACGAATATGAAGGTGACTGGCCTTGAAGAGAAGACTAATGATGGAAGCATATTCATAGTGGTTGTTGGCACTGGAGTGGAGAAACACATGGTCATGGGTGTAAATTCCTGGGATTCTGAGGCAAGTTTCTTGGTCCACCGGCTAGCTCTGTCCACATACCCAATGTGATAAGTGAACGAATAATTCATCTATTGACATAAGGACATTGGATTAGGATCACATAATGAGAGAGCTATATCAAAAAAGACTAAAAATAACTAGGAAACCAAGGAAACGCTAAGGTAAAATGGTTACGCTCAGGGGTATAATTGTTTCAAGTATAACCCATTAACTGGGTCCTTGAGAGAAGTGCCTTAAGGGTGGCCTAAGATGTAGCCACCCTTAGTAAGGTAATGACGGATGGCATATGGTTCTCACCGGAGGGACTCAAACTTATCGTGTTCGATGGTATCATGGGTGATGTTATCACATAGGGTTGTCAAGGGCCATAGGTGTGTGTCGATATACTCGAGTCTTTAGTCTTGCCCCGTCTCTATCCTTTTCATAGACCAAATATTAAGTTTTTCCCCCTTCGTCTTGTAAATTGTTCTTTGTTTTCCCTTGTTCGTTTGTGCGCCCTAGTTTTCCTTAAATATCTTACTCGAGTGAAATCTTAGCCCCAAGCCCCTTTGTTTTCTCCAAGGGTGAGCACTCACATCCTTTGTTTCAGTCACTAGTCTCCTTGTTTTTTGAGCTCACAACCAGTTGTCCAAATCCTTGATCATGCAGGGCACAACCATGAATACAAAGCACAACTTTCATAGTAGTTTGTTTTGGGATTGAAGCATAAGAAGAAGGCAATTTTAATCTTTCAACGACAAAGATTCCCAGAACAGTCTAGATCAGTGGCTCATGGGAATTTGGGAGTGCCAACTTGCATGAAGTATAGTGCCAAAGAAAAATTCCCCGAAGTGAGTATGAGTCATTGATCTTAAAGGGGAAGGTGGCAGTCGATGAAAGCCTTCGGGTAAATAATCTTCAGGAGATTTAAAATGAGAAATGATTAGAAGTCTCGAAGACCTGAAGACCTGAAGTTGCCAAAGCACTGAATTTACCAAAGCTATTGAAGTGGTCAAAGGCCTGAAATAGATCTGATTCGTTGATCAACAAGAGCCACACGTCATCAGATCTGTCACTCCTGGAGTTTTACTTCGAGAGTTTTAAAATGAGAAACATTGCAAAGTTCTGAAGTGACGAAGCCGGAAGTGCCCGGAGTCTTGAAGTGCCCGAAGAGAATCGAATTCATTGATCAATAGGAGCCATGCATCGCTAGATCCTTCAGCCCGGATAAAATAAACAGAAGACAAATGGAGTTTGAGAATTGAAATTCCTGAAGGGTGATTTGCAAAGAAAATCTCAGACGTTGTTTTGAAGGAGAAGATCTGATACGTCAATCTAAAAAGTGATAGAGATGAGCCATTGATCAGAGGGCCTAATATTAGATTGCAAGATCAATGGTCACACCAAATTGCGGGGTCGAAATGTGAACACATTTTAAAATCTCAAGGGTGGGTTGCTATCGAAGCCGTGGTTTTTTGAAAGGGACGCGTGGCAGTTCATGGTGAATTGCGGGGAAAAAAGTGTTTTTCTTTTAGACCACCCTTGGTAGCGCCTGCAATCCTGCAATTTCATAGGGTCATGGCCCTAGGTCACATTGAATATGGAGCGATGGAAAGGAGTTGCGCCAAAGGCTGAAAGCGCCCGTATTTGGTCACAGAAGAATATTTTCTTGGCCTCGAGGCATCGGGATTGACTCGAAGAAGTCATGGGCACCGCCTCGAACATTCATGGGTGTCAGGCCTCATCTCGATCCTAATGAAGGTTTTTATTGAAAATGGGGGAGATGGTTGAGACCTCGTCTCACCCCATAAATGGAATGCGTGGAGAGAAGGGTCGTGGGGGCCGATTGTCAATTTGAAATTTCTTGAGGGATGGATTTTCCTGCAAAGCACATAACTAAGACAGGATCGCATATGACATAATAAGGCTTGTACAAGATGACATAGTAGGCACCAACTGGAAACTTTGAATGCAGGAGTCTGATCACATTCCTGGTGGTTGCAACATTTTTAGTATATATAGGCAGTTTTGATATTTTGTTAAGGTCGAATGGTTGAGCTAGGCTCCCTGTTATTGTAATATTTTGATGAAGAACATTGGTTCTTTGGTTATGTCTTGATTTGAGACTTCTTGATTAATCTAAGTCAGCTTTCTTACCCCATCTTATTTTCCTCTGATATTGAGAGAGTTCAAGATTGTTTGATTCACATGGATTGTTGTGACTGTATTATGATGAATGTTTGATTATAATGCTATTATGATTTCTTTTAGTTTCCTTCAAATTTGAATCCAAGAGGATATTGTGTTTAAGTTTTTCTTCCTTAGGGTGTTGGAAGGCCTGATGTTCACGGTAGACCTCTACACTTTTCTCACCAAAGTCTTCCTCCTACTCACCTTTACTCCAACTTACTGACTGAAGTTAATCCAAGACCCCAATTTCTTACACATACCAGTCCATATTTATGAGTTAGAACATTAATTTGATTGAGTCTTCTCCATTTGGACTCTTAAAACTCATTTACATTTACTGTATAAACTAATGGTTACTAGGCTTATCTTCTATGCAATCTAAGGGTGACTTCTAAGCTAACATTTATGGCGCCATTGTTAGGGAATGAATTGAGGACATTTCCATGTATAGAGTGATAAATAATCTGTGATTATGAATGTGCATCAGATATCAGTACCATTGAATATTGCAGCTTGCACCTAGAGACTCTATTGTTTTGACTCCACTATTTAATTTGTGGCTCTAAAGGGAAGACACATGAGGTCTACTCCACAACTGCCTCTAGCTACACCTGAAGCTGACCCAGAGAGTCCATTATTAAGAAAGGAAATATTTCTCAAGAAGGATTTTTGTTGTTATCCTGGATTGAAAAGCTCCCTGGGAAGAACAACATTGCAGAGAGCCAGTTTTAGATGGTGAACTAAATATGGACACATAATTTTGAATGATTATATTTCACCATGGTGAATCCACTGTGCATAATCTATTGGTGACTCCACTGAAGGGATACAAATCAAAAGGATATGGAGGTTATCCTGGTCAAGAGATTTCCCCCTTTCAATTTCTTAGCCGTTGTTGGTTATCCACATCGAGTGTCGGCTATAAATGAATGGGATGATTATCCTTTGATATTCAGAGGAAGCGAGCATGACCATCCCGACGAGCACTTATTAAAATTTCATATATGCACATGTGAACATGGCTTCTTTCACAAGGATGTCTTGATCAAGATGTTCAAATTTTCTTTAGAGGAAGATGCATGTGAATGGTGTCAATATCTCCTTGTTTCTAGTATCCATTCTTTGAAGGATATTCACGATGATTTTAATTCATATTATGAGAATATTTACCTATCTCATCTTATTTTGGATGACTATTGTAAGAAGTTTTCATTCCACATCCAATAGATGATATATTCTTCCTCATGTAATGAGTCTCATGAAGATCTAATTGAAAGAGAGAGTGAGGATAGAAGCGAGTATTTTGCAAATGTGAATGAAATCTTTTCTCTTCTATTTCCCAAGAATAAGGCCTTCCAGATATGAGTATTGATAGTGTTGATGATTTCATAGCCATAGATGTATCATATTCTGCCCTTGATGCACCTGTTGTCTCAATTTTAAAAGAAGAGATAGTTGTGGAGGAGGATTCTTCTCTTTTCCTTCAAGAGGTGTTGGCAGGAGGCCGGAGTGGAAAGAAGGATGATCATGGGGAAAGAAAGCATGCAGAATCTGAAGTAACAACTAGAGGAAAACACAACACATATGCATGCAAGAAAGCATGCACAAGGAAAGTGACAACTGGAAGGAAGAACAACACGTGCACATGGGTGGAAGACCTAACATTGGTAGGGTTATGGTTTTGGTAATATATTATAAATGGTTGAAGAGCCCGAAATGTATAAACATAGATACGTAGGTATCATATGGGTTTTCTTCTTGTTAGTTGGGTTTTGTATTGTTCCATCATATATATGTACAAGTTGATGTGATATGTAATGTGGTTATGAACTATTTTGTAAGATATTGAGCTAGAGAAGAGGAGAGAAGGAATTTCTGAGGGTTAGATCGCAGACTGAGGAGCCTAGTGAGATCTAGTTCGCCTCATATAGATCTTACCCATCTGAGGATAATTTTAAGCGTGCAACGTCGGAGGTTCATAACTACTATAATAAAAGAGTCAAGATCCAAATCTTTATGGACGTAGCCTAGGAGGGGGTGAACCACGGTAATATCTGTGTAATGTGATGAATACATATATATATATATATTCCTTCTTTTAGTAGGTACTTGTTGTGTTTAATGAATGAATGAGTTATTATATTGTTATGAAATATGGTTGTGTTGTTAAGGGAATAAACTGTGCAAGATAATGCATACTTACGAATAATAGTAGATTGTAATCACAATTTATAGTAGATGGCTCTGAGTAACGATCTCCTATCTCATACTCAATCCTAGGCTATAAACACCTGAGTATTACAACCACCAATTTAAAGCTATCTTGGGTGAGACTGCGCAACGCATTCGGTGTGTTGTGTTGCCTTCTAGTTTACCAAGAGGGCTGATAGTTTTAGAGGCTTTGTTGGAAACCCAAAAGACATGAACCCTAGGTCAAGAAATTATATGGTAAGAAAGGAAGAGTAAAGACCAACAAATGGTTTCATTGTCGCATTGGTAGGAACGAGAGAGGATTGGGTAGAAGAGATATATTGAGAGAGAAAAGAACGAAGAAAAGAAGAGAACAATGAGCCATTAGAAGGGAATGTTGAGACCATGGAACCCTACGAAAGAAGAAATTGAAGGTTGGTTGAGAACCAAAGAGCTAGAGTTTGCACAGAAAGACAATAGAAACCCTAGAATCACACCTCACAAATATCTGGACAAATACGTGTTTACTGATTTACATGAAGTCTTTTTCTGTGATTTTTCACATCTACTACATGAGTGGATACTAAGTTTGAAGGATAACCATGCGACAAACCGGATTCGACAGCTATATTGGAACCCAGTACAGATTGGGCAGTTACAGAAAGTGAACAAAAAATTCACTCGTGCAGTGGACTTTTGGCTTGACAGTATTGTGGCAGGCTTCATAACAGAGTTTGCAGTGGACACAGCAAAGTCATATAGCGCAATGGAGCAATAATTTCTACATGGACCTCAAGGAAGGTACATTCGATCATTGTATACTTCTATTAAGATATTGTTATATAATAAAGGGGTAATGGCCATGGAATCAAACAACTAAACTTCCCTGCATGCATGGGGGAAGGGGGGAAGCACTGATAGAGTGAGGATAAATGGAAGGAGGGGAGGATAAAGGCAATAAGGAGGAGGTACCCTTGGACCCGATCATGATGGATGACGCCCAGATCAAGTGGATCTTGGCGTCAATGGGAAAGATGCGTAGGAGAGCACCCTACCAATATAAGGTGAATACCAAGAAGAGAGCTATAGCCATGAGGGAAGGCTTGGCGAGTGATGAGGAAGAGGTGGAGGATGTCCAGGATGTGGATCAGATTGAGGAAATCCTGCACGCAACATATGAGAGAAAAATGAGAGGTCCAAGAACAGGAGGAGTATGTATCCATCCTATCCATATTAATGTCAGTGTGGAACCCATAAACCCATGTGCGACTAATACACCAAAGAGAACACCACCGTTTAGACAACCGAAGTTCGGAGGAAGTTTGACAGCAGGAAGTACATCTACACAAGGAGAAACAACTGGAGGAGCCAGTTCAGGTAGCATTAGTCAAGTATCTACACCGCGCAGAGGAGGTAGTATTTCAGTATTCAGAATGGGAGGACACGATCCCACCATCAAATTACTGGAATTTTGAGGAGAAGAAGTAGAAGACCCTAAGAAGCACTTGTTCATTTGAGAAAATATCTCGGAAGCAAAACATATCACTGATGAAGATACCAAACTCGCGTAGCTAGTGATTATGCTAAGAGACTGCGCACTAGACTGGTACATGATTCTAGACACAAAAAATTCCCCTGGACTGACAAGGACACTGGCCGACATTAATAATTTATTTATTAATGAGTTCCAGAAGCCGATCTCAGAGGATCAGTACATGAACGAGATGATCGAAATAAGACAGAAACCAAGAGAATCGGTATGGGAGATTGATCAGAGATTCAAACAACTAAAGGGAAAGTTAAAATACCTTATGAATGATATGCAACATCGACACTTGTTTGTCAACTCACTACTCCCACACTTAAAATACCATTTACAACGAAAAAAATTTCAGACACAGGCAGAGGCTCTGTAGGCAGCCTTGCAACTGGAAGAGAACTAGTACCAGTAGACATACCCATCTATCGAAGAATTGAAGGAGGATTTGAAGAATCTAGCGTTTCAGCTAAACTAGAATAAGAACAAGGAAAAACGAGAATATGTTTGGTGTACCACATGCAGGATGAAAGGACACCACAAGAACGAGTGCCCAAAATTCTCGCAGTATATGGCAGCAGGTATTCCAAATTCGTTACCACCAGGAGGACTATGGTGTGAAATATGCAAGAAACTGGGTCACGACCTTTATCACTGCATGATGATGCATAAATACCAGATAGTTCCAAAGAGTTTATATTGCACCTTTTGCAAGTTAGTGGGCCATGACGATAAAGATTGCAAAATTACGGAGCTAATGCGAGAAAGAACATCAGATGCATATAAAGTACAGACTGAAATGATGACTGGGCAAGCAACACCACATTTTAATCCAATCCCAACACCATACAACACTATGCAACAACAATATAATACTACGCATTAACCATACAATAATGCGTAGAATCAGTACAACCCGACATAGCCCCAGTACAATACCACGCAGTACAATCAGACGCCTCAGTATAATGTGTCAAGAGGTGATTGAGCAGGCTACAAAGGAGGAGGACGATCCAAAGGAAGTTTCAGAAGAGGCAGAGGACCAGTCACATGTCACAATTGTCAAAAAATGGGACATTATGCACGACAATGTCCACTTCTACCAACAACTTGTATGTATTGTTGTGCATTGGACCATGATATAGAGGAATGTCTGACACTACTAGTAAAGATTCAAGAAAAGAGGAACCAAAACAATCAAAATGTTCGATGGATTTCATCCAAAGCAAGGGATGAAGGATGGAATATCAACATAGTTACTCGTGGAGGAGCTAAAACAAGAACTGACTTAGTTCGACAGGAACCAACACAGAACCAATGGGTAAAGAAGAACACGGAACCAAGGAAGCAATTCGATGCACAAAAGGAAAAGGATATCTTTAAGGAGGCCAGACAATAATTTCATAAGGAGGACACAACGTCGACTTCAACTACGCAGCAACACCAGGAAGCACCAGAATATGAGATTATGTTGTCACTGGATCATACCAATGGGATGAACCCCATGGAACAAGTAAGTAAAATCAAAGGATTTTTATAATCATGTGTGAAATTATTAAGTGATCCATCATTTGTGAAGATATTGCAAAACATACTAGATAAATGTAGACGTGAGATGGAAGAAAAGCTAGAACCAAAAATAGTTAATCACCTACACACAAGAAGAAGAACAAGTCAGGAATTTAGACTGAATGCTAACATTGGGGATTTCAATATGGGAGACATTATACTAGATCTAGGATCTGAAGTGAATGTATTACCAAAGAATACATGGCAATGCATGGGATATCCACCATTAGGATACTCACCTGTTCAATTAAAACTAACAAATCAACTCAAATTCCTACCAATAGGTAGATTGAAAGGAGTGACAATAGATCTTGATGGAGTACGCATTAAATCAGATTTCGAAGTCATTGAAATAATGGATGGAACAACACCTTACCCAACATTTCTTCGTCTGGATTGGGTGTTTGAAAACTAGGCCATAATCAATTTGAAGACCAGGAAAATGACATTTCAGTCCGTAGAATATAGGGTCATCGCGCCATTAGACCCATCAGAAGGTGAGAGGTTTGTAGAACCTACTTGCCAAGACTTAGAGGAAATCGACCAGTTGTACAGAACAAGTGCACGCGATGAGCATTACATAAACCCAACTATAGATGGGGTACTCAGTTGGTGGAGAATTACTTCATGTGAAATAGACTCAGACACTAGGTTAGAAAATTGGCAACAAAGGCTACATGAAGTATTCGCAAGAAGATGTGCAAGAATAGACCGTGCAGTAAGATGGATAGGCACAGAAATCATAGAACCACCCAGTTTCCACAAAATAAATGATTTGGAAACATTCTTGAAACAATGTGAAGACGTAGTGTTAGAGAATCAAAGACTGTTAGCACTTGACTTAGCACTAAAGTCCACACTGACGAGATGGTGGGGTGCACTCAAAGAGACAATCATAGACTGGTACCAATGTAAGTGGTTACTACACATAAGGTTTAGTGCAGAACAAAAAAAGAACAACCAACATAAATATGAAGGACACAGAGCACCAGCAGAACACTTGGAGGCGTGTAGAATGTTGTGGAAAATGATGCCACCAGAGGAATGGCCTCATCACTTCATACATACTCTAGAGGGCATACCAACGAATTGGTATATGGACCAAGAATTGCGTAAAGGAACTACGACACAGACGACATTGCAACATAATTTTTCCATCACTTTCTCATTCGAGCATGAGAACCCCAACATAGACGCAACCCTTAAATGGATCAGAGGAGTAATATTCATCAAAGAACCACAAGTAGAATTGATCACTGAAGAACAACAACGGAACAAGCAAACAATTAAGGAATTGTTGTCATGTTACCATGTAAAGTAGGAAGCACCTAATGAATATGATTCGCACGATATCCATATCAAATAAGTATAAGGTGAAAGAGATGTGGAAGGACCAACCATAGAATCAAAATTCATTTACGCGCCAATAAAGGTAAAGAAAGTTAACATCGGGACAACTAAGAAACCCAAAATGGTCAGCATTGTATATTACTGGGATGAGAAAATAGTAGAATGTATCACCGAGTTTTTACGTGAATATAGTGACCTCTTTCCCACAACATTCACAGATATGAAGGGTATAGCCAGAGAGCTGGGAGAAATGAAAATACCACTCAGACCTAAAGAGTGTCCTATTACATAGTGATCCTATAGACTGAACCCCATATATAAACAAAAAGTTAAAGATGATATCGACAGGATGCTTGAAGCCGACATGATAGAACTAGTTGAGGAGTCAGAATGGATAATCCTGATGGTAGTACATGACAAGAAACAAGGAAGAGGGATCAGGATATGCGTCGACTTGAGGAAGTTGAATGATGCATGCCTACACGACTCGTTCCCTACACCATTCACAGATGAAGTGTAGAGAACGTAGGATGACATGAAGCTTACTCATTCACTGATGGATTCTCGGGCTACCATCAGATTAAGATAGCACAGGAGGATAGACACAAGACCACGTTTGCAACAAAATGGGGATCTTAATAGTACAGATTCATGTCATTTGGACTGAAGAATGTACCAGCAATATTCTCCAGAGTGGTCATCGTGACATTCAAGGAATTCATCCATCAATTTCTTAAAGTATACCTGGATGATTGGACAGTCTATAGTCTGTTGAAAAACCATGTGGAAGTTTTATGGCTGATGTTATAAATATGAAAACAGTGCTAGATATCATTGAATATCAAGAAATTCATTTTTGGAACATTGTTTAGGACATTATTAGGCTACATAGTATGCAAACAAGGTTTATTAGTAGATTCGGAAACGATCGCAGTCATTGTTAACTTGCCAGCACCAAAAATAGTTTGTCAGCTAAGAGAAACATTAGGACACACATGATATTACAGGAAATTCATCAAAGGACATGTGCAGATCACAAAACCAATGGAAAAGTAGTTAATTAAGGATACAAATTTTCAGTGGAATGACGAGTGTCAACATGATCTGGATACCTGGAAGGAAAATATGGTTACCCCATCGATATTAGTATTTCCATACTAGGAAATGACATTCCATGTGCATGTAGATGCATCAACGATAACACTTGGAGATATCTTGGCACAGACAGGAATAAGAGACTTGGATCACCCAATAGAGTTTGCAAGAAGAAAGTTATCAGACTCAGAACAGAACTATAACACGACAGAAAGAGAAGCCCTAGCCATGGTCTATGCACTGCAGAAGTTTAGGCATTACTTATTGGGAAAACACTTTAAGATATTCACAGATCACTCAGACTTGAAATATCTAGTAAACAAGCTAGTGTTGGTGGGGAGAATATGTCAATGGTTACTACTATTTAAATAATTTGACTTTGAAGTAATAGTTAAACTAGGAAAATTGAATGCAGGACCTGACCACCTATCAAGGGTCACAAATGGAGAAGAACCTATGAATCTAGAAGACAACTTTCCATATGCACAACTATTCTCATTACAGATTGTTGATGAAAAATTCATAGATATCATTCATTACTTGAGTATAGGTAATTCTCCGCAAGAATATACCACCGTGCAGAAGAAGAACCTGGTAGTTCGCACTGTCGACTATCAATTGATTCCAGGAAACCTATACAAAATGGGCACAGATAGCATTTTGCAAAGATACGTGTTAGAGAATGAAAGACCAAGAATTTTAGTAGAATCCCATGAGGGAATAGTAGGAGGACACTATGCAGGTAAATATACCGCATAGAAGGTATTACGTGCAGGACTATGGTGGTCAATGATTCAAAGAGACTTGAAGGAGTATTGTCAAAGATGCGATGTCTGTCAAAGAGTAGGCAAACCCAATAGAAGAGACGAGATGACACTACGACCACAAGTAGAATTATAGGAATTTGAAAAATGGGAAATAGACTTTGTGGGACCAATTAACCCACCAGCCAAAAGAATAGGGGAAAGGTACATCATCACTGCGATGGAATATTTAACAAGATGGGCGGAAGCCGCACCAGTAAAAGATTGCAGTGCAGAGAAAACAACACACTTTTTGTTTGAATAAATATTCACTATATTTGGGTGACCAATATTTTTGATGAGCGAACAAGGCACACACTTCATAAACAACACCATCTGTATGATGATTGAAGAGTTTGAAGTCCATCACCAAAAGAGCACACTGTATCATCCACATGCCAATGGCATAGTGGAAGGCTTCAAAAAAATTCTGGAGAATGCACTGACAAAGATTTGTAACGTCAAAAGATATGATTGGGACCTCAAAGTACCAACAGTATTATGGGCATACAGGACTACATGCAAAAATTTGACAGGGCACATGCCATTTAAACTGGTTTATGGCCAAGAAGCAATAGTGCCATTAGATTGTTTAGTACCCAACTCGCGCGTAGCAACTATCACACAAATGATAGAACGAGGCGTAGTACAGGAGAGACTGAATCAGTTATTAACATGATCAACACGATTGAAATGATCAACAAGTGCAGAAAGAAAGAGACAAATCTTGGCACAATCGACACATCAAGAAGAAAATGTTCAAGGAAGGAGATCTAGTATTGATGTATGACAATAAATCGTTTCAGCACCCAGGAAAACTTAGAATGCATTGGTTAGGACCATACGAAGTAAAATCTGTCATAGATGGAGGAGATGTACAATTAAGAGATTGATCAGGCATAGAAATCATAGGAGTGATCAATGGGAGATGACTGAAGTTGTGTAAGGACAGTCGACCACCCATCGCACAGTTAAAAAAACAAAAAAAACTAAAGAAGGCGCAGTACACCAGAGATAGAAATGCCACATGAAGCTAGAAACATGAATTCGAAAAAGGCAAGGACAATGGTTATATCCAAAGGGAAACAAGTGGGAAAAGGAAAGTCGACAAAAGAAGTACGACACGACAACACTAGGCATAATTAAAGGACAACAAGGATCGATGGGGCATCACATTAATCACGCCAACTCGAGACGGCAAAGAAAGAGTAATGGAAAGTATGAAACCGCCACAGATGCATTGAACCCACATTTATGGTGCATTAAACCCATAATGGAGGAAGCATCCTCGACAAGCTTCATGGCAAGATGATACAACACATGAGCACGGGAGAAAATAGTCTATTCCTGAAAGGAGAACAAATAGAGTAATAGTAGTTAGAACCCTGATGATGATATGATATAGTCTATTCTAATATGATGATACCCTGAATAGAGATCCAATTTTGTGAAATAGATTGCTCCATGTAGTTCATCTAATAATTCATCAATGAAGGGAATGGGAAACTTATCTTTAATAGTGATCTTGTTGAGCACTCTATAATATGGAAACATATGCCATGAGCTATCTTTCTTGAATACCATTACCACTGGTGCAGAGTAAGAACTTTGGCTAGGTCTAATAACCATTAACACTCAAAAGGTGAGTAAGAACTTTGCCAGGGTCTACACGTCACCTCTAACATTTCTTCAATCATGCGATCAATTTCACTCTTCCAAGCATAAGGGTATATGTATGGCCCCGATGTTAGGAGGAACACTCCAGACTAGATGAATTTCATGATCATGATTTCGAGTGGGTGGAAGACCTTTGGGAATATGTCTTTAAATTTTGAATGCTTATCAATGATCCCTTGGGAGATCTTGGAGGAATAGATGGCTTAGATGTCCCAACATCTAGTGAGCATAGTTGTGCAATAATGCCTTGATTCTCCCCCTTTTTTCAATAATTTTTCATGCCATTAGAGCTTATCACCTACCGGTTTCCTCATTGATATCTCTTAACTCAATTTCTTTTCTTCAAATGAAAATTCTCATGAAAATTTCTTGCAAATTAAAAAGCCAATTTGCTCCTAATGATTTGTAACCATTGATTACTAGTACAACATCCAATACCCACCCATGGGTATAGCAATCATTGGACTATCTAATACATATTCCACCATAGTAAGATTGATCTATTACATTTTCCCGAAATTGATAGTTCCTCCATCCGCAATCATTACTTGGAACCTCCGGCTTGATATACAAAGAAATTGAGAGCTTTGGCTAACTTATATGAATGAAATTATGAGTATTGCTTAATCAATAAGACTATTACCTTTTTCTATTGGATGTATCATTCGACCAGGTTTGAGGAGTGCTAATTCTAGCCAATGTATTTCTCACATGATATCGTGAGTCAACTCTTCGTGATGAAATTGTTTCTACATTTTCATCTTGGAGATGGTTCTTGTTCTTGGTTCTTGTTCTTCCTCACAATCTATGTAGAATATTTCTTCACCACACTATGTCCTCATCGCATTTTGTTGTCACAATTAAAGCATAAACCTTTTGCTTTTTATTTCTTCCAATTGTTGAGAGGTGTAAACCTTGTAGGTTGAGGTGTTTTAGAAGAAGGAGAATTGTGATGTTAGGATTGGTCCTTCTAGTAGCCATAACCATATTTCTACTTTCAACATTTCTTGCCACCTTAAATGCATTCTCCACGATTTGGGTTCCCAAAGGCTTAAACCTCATGTTGAATGTTATCCTTTGAAGTTCCTATGAATACATCAATCAAGTGCTCATCTGGAATATTGGTTACCTTTATATTCAATCTTTGGAAGTTCGCAATGTGCTCGGTAACTGAACCCTTTTGCTTGAGATTTATCAATTGGCTAAAAAAGGTATTGCGCCTTGTATCCTCATAGTGTGCTATCATTTCTTCCGTGAAAATTGTCCAAGTGACGAGTGATTTGTGAGAACAAAGCCATTGATACCATACAAATTGATTGGGTTCTAAATATAAAGAAGAAATCCGTACCTTTTGTGTATGTGGCACATTATGTAGATAAAATAATTGCTCCATCTGAAGTATCCATGTGATTGGTTCCTTGCCATAAAAATTCCTCATATCGATCTAAGGAACGTAGTTGGTCTTCAACCCAACGTTGGAGTTTCTCCATTCTTGATTCACCTTCCTTGTGTCCTCATCATGAATTTCATGGGATGCATTTTCAGTTTCAGGTGTCTTCTTTGTTACAAAATTTTTCAATACTTCGATGATCTTCTCTTTTAAACCATCCATCTTTGCCTCCAAATTAGCTTCCATCTCTTGTAGTTCAGATTTTGTTACTTTATTATTTTGTAAATCATTTATGTCCCTACGCATTTATTCACCTTCATCAAGAGTCCAAGTAGGATTGTCTGGAGGCTTATTTGGTGTAGAAGTTCCCTTTTTGGGTGGCATGTTGGCCAAGTATCACTTTTGAACCTTCATTTTGAGGTGGTTCTGCTAGACAATCTTTATTCTGTTGTATCTCCCAAGTTTCATCCCTTATGGGTATGAAACTTTCTTTTATGTAGTTCTCTGATATTTCTTCTCTGCAGTGCCATGAGTCTCATCAAAATTGGATATGCCAAGTGGAATTTACAGTAACTTCCCCACAACTTGTTGATTTTTGGCCTTTCCAGGAGATCTCACTTGTATAGCATGCCCTGCACAAAATAATTGATATAAAATTCTGACACTCATACCAAAAATACTAAAGACTATCCACTATCCAATGAAACTAGGCCCAATCAATTTGGATACTCTAGGAAGAATTTATGATTGTTTTACCTGGAACACCTTCTTGAGACTAGTCAATAGGACTAGTCAGATACCCTATCTTCCATAGGGTGTATATACAAATGTAAGATGACCCCAAAGCTGAAATTTTTACCAAGGATACCTTACTAAGTTCTGTGAATAGCCTCTGAATTTCAGGGTCTGAAATGTTATAGATTTTTTTTTATAGATCAAATACCACAATGACTCAGTTCAGGATGATTCCAGAACCCTGTCTTGCACAGGATGTATCTCTGCAATTATAAGGCCTTAGGAGCTGAATTTTTAACCCAACGTACCTTGATATGTCTACTAAATATCCTCCAAGCCGTTCCTTCTGAAATGTTGTAGAAAACAATTTATAGAAAAAATTTCAAGGTGTCTCGGATGTAGCAATGAAACCCCAAGACCTTGAGCTTTGATACCATATGTTAAGAACCAAATATCAATATAGCATAGAAAAACCTCAGAATAAGTACTCAACGCCTTGAAAAAGAGATAATTTCAGATAATAAGCCTCTTCGAGGGGGCAACCTCCTTTTACCCCACATAAATGTTTAAGTACAAGATGATTCCAAATGAAAATGTCTCCTTGGTATATATAGGAGACTAGGAGGTATAATTACAACTAATGGAATAAAGTATACATAAATAAAATAACATTACTAATGTAATATTCCCCAATTAAGGGGTAATGAGCCAATATTAGGGCTTAACAAAATGGGTTGGAGAAAATGGGAATCTTAGGTATGTTGAACCTACCACATTTTGGCAGAGGCCAAAACACAACAACATGCATCAAGAAGTTTTAGCAGTCACACATGGAGGGGAAATATGGATGGAAAATCTCATCCCCATAACTGTTGATCTTATTGCACAAATAACGGGCTTACCAATTCGGGGTATGGATCCCACATTGTTTTTGGATGACAAAACCAAGGAGGAATCACTGGCAGAAGAAATGAAGAAGAAGTATGGCACTGACAGGGGGACACGAGGCATCATTATCAAATGAATCAATAACACATCCACATAGTTGGGCGCAAAAATCTTAGCCTGCAAGTTGCTAAGAAAATGTTGCAGAGAGGAAGTACCAGCTAGAGTCATTGCAGTTGCAGCCCAATGCACAGAAGGAACCTCAATGAGTTGGGTGCCATACTTATTAAACTTATTCCAAGAGGACTGTAAATATGCACAGGGCCTAGGCACAGATTTCCATTACTCATGGTTGATTACCTTAATATCCTTCATTGGATGGCGAGAACCAGGGTATGTAGTTTTTTGTACCAGATCACAGCCAGTGGGAGCGAGGTATCTATTGCTGAGAGTCAGGATGAATGCCAAGAATAAGAGGGAGAATGGGATCATATTTGAAGCATACCTACGAGACATATAGGAATTTATCAGCTGATCGTGGAGAGTAACACCAGAGGTTGTCACATGATATGCGGACATCGCCAATTTTCGAGCCACACGAAAAACAATGTGGATACAGGAACGGCAGGATCCAACTAAACAATGGCTACTGATGCACTACTTCACCACAGAGGGTGATATCAACATGGTCATTAGTGAATGGCCTGATGAATGGAGAATCCCATCCATTACTTTGGAAGTACCACAAATAAAAGTAGAGGAATAGGTAGAGCAGAGAGAAACACAATCTCTGGAAATCCAAGTGCCCAAGAGACCAAGATTGGGCCAAAGAAAGCCAACACAGACAAACGAAGGGCTAAAGAAGACAGAAACCCAAAAAGGGAAGAAGGAGAATACACATCCGACCAATGAATAGCAGAAACAGGCCGAGGGAGCACAGGAGACGCCCCAAAACCAAACACACAGGAACCAGGGGGAAATAAGAGACCAGTCGCGCAGACAGAAGGCATGTGCAAGAAATCAAAGGCACAATGAACATCACCAGAATATATGATCACTGAGGATGGTGGGGAAATTATCGCTAGAATGGTCTAGGATTTTCTAGCAGAGGACTTCGACCATGCAACACATCACAGGGACAAACTGCAAAAAGAGCTGGCAGAAATGGGACAGTTCCTTAAGAAATTTGGGGAAGTACAGATAGAAAGTAGCAGCAGGAGCATAGAGCCATCAACACCACATATCCACTCATTACCGCACGCAAACACAACATTCTACATCACACCTAGCATGTTGCGCATGGATGAAATCGTGGGGCAGACACCCTTGAAGGATTTAAACCACATCCAATTGGTCTTGACATAGATTCCATCAAGGGAACTACACAAGTTGTAGGTTAGCATTGACCATGAGGTACAGTCTCACACACAGAGAGACTTACACAAGTTACAACAAGCAACAAAGAAGCAGGAGGCACTCGAAAAATTTTGTGAGTAGGCCAAGTTCAAAACTCAGGAGGAAAGAGAATGCAGGAACGGATTGGAATGTGGAGTAGGAGGAAGTTTTGAGAAACTTCCAAACACCGCGCAAGGGAATGAACTTCCAGTAGCAGAAAATGTTGATCAGATTGTGCAGGCCATCGAGAAATCTTAGAAGGAGATAGAGAATATCTGAGAACATATAATACCCACCACTCCACCAGTAATGAAGGAGAAAAGTAAGTAGGAAGCAATAGCTCAGCTATAGGATATAGAAGAATAGGTTAGCACAGCAGCTAACTTGTTCGATAAAGTAGCGCAACTTTGGACAAGGTTGGAGGAGGATACACAGGTCTAACAATGGGAAAAGGAAGAGGAAAGGATCAATGTAGCAATCCAAGATCTCAAGAAGAAGTAGAAGACCATACCAATCCAAGAACGATTCAAAGGGATGCATGAGATGAATAAGATGCAGGCAGAACTTATCACTGCACAAACACAGAAACAGGAGCATCAGGCTCAAATAGAGCCATTGCAGGAATGGGTAGTAGAAGTACTCACAAAGGCAGAGGTAGTTAAGACACAGATATCCCAGACCCAGGCAGAATGTGTAGGATTGATCAACGATGAGGTGGCAGTCAAGGTCGTGGTCACAATCAAGGAGAAGATCGCACAGGCACTGACACAAAAAGTAGAGCTCAAGGAAAAGTTGCACACGATCACCAAGGAGATCGAGGAAGCTCAGAAGGATTAGGTGGCTCGGGACAAGCCACATGTCAGTGTTGGGGGCCTGTTGGCAGTAGGCCAAAGTGGAAAGGATGGTCAAAGTGGAAAGAAGGATGATCATGGGGAAAGAAAGCATGCAGAAACTGAAGTAACAACTGGAGGAAAACATAGCACGCGCGCATGCAAGAAAGCGTGCACAAGGAAAGCGACAGCTGGAAGGAAGAACAACATACGTGCATGGAAGGAAGACCTAACATCGTTAGAGTTAGGGTTTTGGTAATATATTGTAAACAGATGAAGAGACCAAAATGTATAAATATAGATACACAGGTATCATAGGGGTTTTCTTCTTGTTAGTTGGGTTTTGTATTGTTCCATCATAGATATGTACGAGTTGATGTAATATGTAATGTGGTTATGAACTATTTTGTAAGTTGTTGAGCTAGAGGAGAGGAGAGAAGGAAGTTCTAAGGTTTAGATCACAGACTAAGGATCCTGGTGCGATCTAGTTCACCTCATATAGATCTTACCCATTTGAGGAGAATTGTAAGTGTGCAGTGCCGGAGATGCAAAACTACCATAATAAAAGAGCCAAGAGCCAATTCTTTGTGGACATAGCTTAAGAGGGGGTGAACCACGGTAATATCTATGTAATGTGATGAATGCATGTATATCTTTGCCTTCTTTCAGCAGTTACTTGTTGCGTTTAATGAATGAATGAGTTATTATATTGTTATGAAATATGGTTGTGTTGTTAAGGGAATAAACTGTGGAAGATAATGAATAATTGTGAATAATAGTATATTTCAATCACAATTTATAGTAGATGGCTCTGAGTAACGATCTCCTATCTCATACTCAATCCTAGGTTGTAAACACTCGAGTCTTACAACCACCCATTTAAATATATCTTGGGTGAGACTGCGCAACGCATTCTGTGTGTTGTGTTGCCTTCTGGTTTACCAGGAGGGATGATAGTTTTAGAGGCTTTGTTGGAAACCCAAAAGACATGAACCCTGGGTCAAGAAATCATATGGTAAGAAAGGAAGAGTAAAGACCAACAAGAGGTTTCCCATGATGTATTTTCACCTAGGATTGAAGATAAGAATCAAGAGGTCGCTCATTTTTCTTTGTAGGATAAAAGCGTTCTGTGCTCACCCATCTTTGATGAGTACTCAGATGAAGAAGAGAAGATCCCTACCTTACATTTTGTTGACTTGGGGAGTAGCCAGCCTATGTATGACAACTATGAATCAGATTTTGATGTGGATATGAAGGATTTCCAGGACCATACTATAGATCATTTTCCTTTATTTAGTAAGGAAAAGCATTGGGTGGAAATCAGCCATCCTGGGCCCATAGAAGAAACTGAGAAGCATATTAGGGAGAAACACCCATTCATTGATATACATGAAGAAATTTCTTGCCTTCATCTGGTTGACGTTATCAGAGCAGACAAAGAGGAAGTGGATAAGAAGATTTCATCAGCCTTTCACTCACCTGTGCTTGCCACAAACATTCAGTCGGATGTGAGAAGTTGTAAGACAAAGAATGTTTTCTATTACCAACCTAGTAAGTTTCATCCCCTATTTTATGAACCTGTAGGGGAGTACATGGAGTTAGTTTTTTTCTAGGTATTGAAGCCTCCAAAATTTATCTTGCCTTTATCACTAGGAGGAAAGATGAAAAATGTAATCCTTTTGTTGTCACGATTTCATTATCTTTATTTGATCAGTGACTAAGTAAATAAGTTTTCAGTTAAGAGGTCACTTGATTGGCTCTGGTGGAAGTCCACTTTCACCTAGCACTTTGTAAAAATCGGTTACTCTGGGAGTGTACATAAATAAGATTCTTTTGGAGCCCATGTGTTTTTTTTTTGTTTTTATTAGAGTAGTGTACATATCTCCCCGTTTTCTTCAGCAGAAGTTTTGAGCTAGACTCCATAGCCCAACAGCTAAGGCACTAGAACTGCGCATTCTTGGCAGCTCAGAGGGAGCATGTCATCGCCTATGGAGTCAAATTTTATCACATAGGGTTGTCAAGGGCCATAGGTGTGTGTCTATATACCTGACTCTGTAGTCTTTCCCCGTCTCTATCCTTTTCGCAAACCAAATATTAATTTTCCCCCCCTTCAACTTATAAATCATTATCTATTTTCCCTTGTTTGTTTGTGCGCCCTGGTTTTCCTTAAATATCTTACCCGAGTGAAATATTTGCCCCAAGCCCCTCTTTTTTCTCCAAGGGCAAGCACTCAAATCCTGTGTTTCATTCACTGGTCTCCCTTCTTTCTCAGCTCACAGCGAGTCGTCCAAATCCTTGATCTTGCAGGGCGCAACCATGAACACAAAGCACAGCTTTCTTAGCAGCATGTTTTGGGATTGAAGCATAAGTAGAAGTGAGTTTTAATATTTCAATGATGAATATTCCTATAACACTCTAGATCAGCAGCTTACGAGAATTCGAGAGTGCTAACTTGGACGAAGTATAGCGCCAAAGAAAAAGGCCCCGAAGTGAGTATGAACCGTTGATCTTAAAGGGGTTAGGTGGTAGTCAATCCAAGCCTTTGGGTAAATGAGCTTCGGGAGATTTGAAATGAGAAATGATTAGAATTCCTGTAGACTCGAAGCCTCCAAAGCACTGAATTTTTTGATGCTGCCAAAGTGGCCAAAGGCCCAAAGTCCTGAAGGCCTGAAATAGATCTAATTCGTTGATCAGTAAGAGCCACGTGTCATTAGATCTGTCACTCCAGGATTTTTACTTCGATAGTTTTAAAATGAGAAACATTGCAAAGTCCCGAAGGGACAAAGCCTGAAGTGACCAAAGTTCCGAAGTGCCCTAAGAGAATCCTAGTTATCAATCAATAGGAGCCATGCGTCACTAGATCTTTCACTTTGGATAAAAGAAACAAAAGAAAAATAGAGTTTGAGAATTGAAATTCTTGAAGGTTTATCCGTGAAGCAAATCTCAGTCGTTGTTTTGAAAGGGAATATCTGATCCATCAATCTAAAAAGTGACAAAGCTGAGCCTTTGATCAGAGGGCCTAATCTTAGATCGCAACATCAACGGTCATGCCAAATTTCGGGGTTGGAAGGTGCAAACGTTTTAAAATATCAGGGGTGGGACGCAATCAAAACTGTGGTTTTTAGAAAGGGACGCGTGGTAGTTCATGGTGAATTGCGGGGACAAAATAGTCTTTTATACCTCCCTTGGTAGCACCCACAATCGTGCAATTGCATAGGGTCATGTCCCTAGGTCACATTGAATATGGAGCGGTGGAGAAGAGTTGTGCCAAAGGCCAAAAGCACCCGTATTTGGTCACAGAAGAAGATCTGCTTGGCCTCAAGGCATCGAGATTGACTCGAAGAAGTCATGAGCACTGCCTGGAACATTCATGGGTGTCAGGCCTCATCTTGATCCCGATAAAGGTAGTTATTGAAAATGGGGGCATTGGTTGAGACCTCATCTCATCCCATAAATGGAATGCATGGAGATAAGGGTCGTGGGGGCCGATTGTCAATCTGAAATTTCCTGAGGGATGGATTTTCCTGCAAAGCACATAACTAAGTCGGGCTTGCGTTTGGCATAAGAAGACCTATACAGGCTGATAGAGTAGGTATCGACTGGAAACTTTGAATGCAGGGGTCTGATCACATTCCTGGTGGTTGCATCATTTTTAGTATATATAGGCAGTTTTGATATTTTGTTAAGGTCGAATCTTTGAGCTAGGCTCCCTACTATTGTAATATTTTGATGAAGAACACCAGTTCTTTGGTTATGTATTGATTTGAGGCTTCTTGATTAGTCTAAGTCAACTTTCTTACTCCATATTATTTGCCTCTGATACTGAGAGAGTTCATGATTGACTAATTCACATGGATTGTTGTAACTATATTATGATGAATGTTTGATTACAATGTTGTTATGATTTCTTTCAGTTTCCTTGAAATTTGAATCCAAGAGGATATTGTGTTTAAGTTTTTATTCCTTAGGCTATTGGAAGGCCTAATGTTCATGACTGACCTCTACATGCTTCTCACAAAAGTCTTCCTCCTACTCACCTTTACTCCAACTTACTGACTGAAGTTAATCCAAGACCTCAATTGCTTGTGCATACTAGTTCATATTTCTGAGTTAGAACGTTATTTTCATTGAGTCTTCTCCATTTGGCCTCTTAAAATTCATTTACATTTACTGTATAAATTGATGGGTACTAGGCTTAGCTTCTATGCAAATTGAGGGTGACTTCTAGTGCTAACAGGTGATATTTTAGGTCAGCACAAAGTCACCTTTGGTAAACAACCGAAGGTTAACTTGGTGGTCAAAGGTGGCTTTGGTCCATTTTTTTGTTGCTTCATTGTTCTATAAGTATGTTCGTCGATCTTCATCGAGTGATTTGAGGGAGAAAAAGCGTTTCTCAAGGGATAATGTGTTGGGTAAGAGCTCGATTATGATGCACAATGTTGGGATTTCACACTTAATAGGGAGTACGGACTCGATGCCATGGACTAAATGGAAGGGTGTGAAACCAATGGTTGTTTTAACAAATATATGATATTCCCATAAAGCTGGGAAAATAATATGATGTCGATTGGTCTTGTGTTTGTAAACTGTGTGTTGAAGAATATTTTTGAGAAAAATTTTGATGGCCTCGACTTTCCCATTGGATTGTGGGTAATAGGGTGAGGTAAACTCATGGGTGAATCCTAATTTGGTTGATAGCTTTGTGAAGACTTCATTTTTGAAGTGCTTGTTGTGGTCAAAGACTAGTTGTAGGGGGACCTTGAAGTGAGAGATGATATTGTTGAAAAATAAACACGCCATTGTTATAATCATATTGTTGAACGTGGGCATTTCTTCAGCCCATTTGGTGAATTAGTCAACGACGATGACAATGTACTTGTGTCCATTTATGGACGAAGGGTTGCATGTCATGAAGTTGATGCCCCATTTAAAGAAGAGACCAGTCATGATTATAGGGTGCAAGAGGGAAGGTGGTGCTCGATCCTTATGTGCATATAGCTGACATTTATCACATCACTTAACTATGTGGATACATTCATGAAACAACATGGGCCAAAATTAACCCGCTCGAATGATGTTTTGGGCAATGGACATGCCAGAAAAGTGACCACCGCATGCGCCATTGTGGCAGTCATTTAGAATTGTCTCAGCCTCTTCCAAGGTGATACATCATATAAGGAGTGTGTCAATGCCTATACGATACATAAACTCTCCTATGAAGAGGTATCATGAGGCTTGATGTCAAATACGACAGCGATCGTCCTGGGACAGGTGGGGACCAAATTTTTGAGTTCAGAGGTAGATTAAAATATCATCATACTAGGGATCTATAGATGATATGAGAAATAAATTCTCATCAGGTAAATTATCATTGGTTGGGGGTTCTGTAGAGTCAAATGGTAAGTCTATGAGGAGTTCAGCGAGAATTAGGGATTTCTTTCTCTTTGGGATGGTAAAATCTAGGTCGTATTCTTGGAGAATGACGATCCAGTGAGAAAATTTTCCATTGATCTACCGACGACTCAATAACTAATGCATGGGGTTGGAATCTGCGACTACTTTGGTGGTACGAAGAAAGATATGATGGTGCATATTTTGAACTACTAGGAAGACTACTAGTGTTGTCTTCTCGTCATGATTGTACTTGAGAGGTGGCCCATAGAGGTTCTTTCTAATTTAATATATAACATGTTCGCATTGGGAATCATCATCCTCAATGAGTACTCCAGAAACTGAAACTTCATAGGATGATAGGTAGAGTATGTAATCCCTATCATAGTCTGGGGGACTGATCAAGGGGGATTTTATGAGTGTTGTTGGATTACTAAGAGGGGGGTGAATCAATAATAGTGCAATTATAATCCTTTTTATCCAAATTGATCCAAGTGTTATATCAATGTAGTATTATTATCCAATAATGAGAAATAAGAAATGAACAATCACACACATACACAGTACACCAGTGTTTTACGTGGAAACCCAAATCGAGATAAAACCACAGAATTATTTTTCTTATATGTCTTGAAGAATTACATTCATTGGAAGCACCAACTTCCTTTGTTTTCCAGATGCAACTAGAAGGAGGCTCCAACCCCCTAGTTTCTCAGGATGCAACCTGAGGGAAGCTCCAACTCCCCAATTCTCTGGCTACTACCCGAGGGAGGGTATAACCCCCTATGTTCTTTGGCTACAACCGAAAGGTGGCTAAAACCACCTAACCTTGCCCCGTCCTACCACCCTGAAGTAGAAGTAGAATGATGGAACCACTGTCAACCTGTCACTTTGAGATATACTCCTATAAAATTGTATCAACCTGTACCACTAACCTGTATCCAATCTATACAAATTCCCTGTAATCAATTTGTACCTGAACTAAACATGTATCCACAAAAATACAACAGATACGCGACATGTAGTGATATAGCCTGTGTATGTATGCTCCCTATATGTTATGCAACCCACGTATGTACGCGCCCTATCCGTTATGTATCCTGCGTATGCCTTCTGAAACTAGAGTTTCCTTACACTGTGTCCAGACTGTAATTGTGCCCTGTGCATGCATCCTCATACATAACCTCTACTTAAGGAAAGTATGTATCTCTCTAGTCATGTGCCATATAGGTATGTGTAATCATGAAAAAGTATAATATCCCTGACATGATCTTAGTCATCAACCCCTTTCTGATATTCAACTTCTCAATACATCAATAAATACAAGATCTCAACCATGTACCATAAAAACTCTTAGCCATATGCCAATAAATACAAGATGTGCCTCAACAAGAAGTATCAATGATAAATATAACAGCATTGTATTTCTGTAGATATGACTTATATAGAAGATCCCATGTAGCCACTAGTCTCTCTAGGGATAATCCTAAAATATCCATTGCCACTCCTCATGCATACATCAAAATCCAACTTTTCATAGAAATAAGACATACCTTTTGAACCAATGGATGGATCTGATGTATCTGAGCACTCTATACCTTCCTGGGAGCTTGATCTCAGGATCTAGAACCTCTGCACCTTCATCTTCTAAAGTTTCATGGATTTATCAACATGTACTCACCCTATACATAGTCAACCCGTGTACATACTCACCCTATATAGAACCAGCCCATGTATGTACACACCCTCTACACATACAACCCGTGTATGCCTCAAAAAATAGGGTTTTCTATGAATCCGAGAATTCCGTCGTCAACCCTTCATGCTACCTCAGATGTTCGCCACTTAATATGTATCAAAAAGTATTTACAAGAAGCTTTACACAAGAAAATAGCTATACAATATGTACAAGTGTTTCTTTATGAGTAAGCTTTGTCTCTTATTTATATCTTCATGTAGCCTTACACTTTCCCTATTTTAGGGATTCTTCTTTTAAAACAATTTCTTTTTGCAAAGCACTTTGATTCTTGGGGGATTCTATAAGACTCATGAGGGTTTTCCAACTTCATATGGTCATAACTCTCTAACCGTGAGTTATGTGATGTTCCATATACCACTGGAAATGGCATAACAAGAACTATCCATATAGGATATTTTCACTCACAAATTCACTGTCCTTCATCTCATTATTCCTCAAATAAGCATGGGTTCTCTCACTCCGCAAAGTGTCTTCCTGTGAGGGCTTTCACCATAAGGGGACCACTTTGGAGTTCATCCATTTTTACTTCTTATAAACCATGAAAAGACAATAATGAGTCATCTTTACATCAAACAATCTTGGGTCCATTACCCAAACCTTGTACCATGGGGATTTCTTCAAGGGTTGACATTAATGAAAACCAACCTTAATCAACAATCTCCCCCTTTGGAATTGATGGCAACACTATGATGAAATACTAAAATCATATCACTCATGCTCCCCCTAGACCATGCCTCTGTCCTCTATATCTAATAAATCTGCTCACCCTGGAACCATCTCCCCCTAGAACCATGCCTATGTCCTTTGTATTTGATAAATCTGCTCCCCATGGAACCATGCCTTTGTCCTCTGCATCTAATAAATATCTCCCTCTTTGTCATCAATGTCAAAGGTATCTTTCCATCCAAGGTTGCTCCCCCTAACTGAATTGTCCTCTTATGGTGCTTCCTCATGTAAATCTAAGACATATAAGATAAGCATTCAAAAATCATTCATTTTGGAGTAGAAATAACTCCAAGTCTCTGGTGAAGATATTCAAAGGATTCCTGTGGAAGTGGTTTTGTAAAGATTTATACCACTTGTTCTTTTGTGCCCACATACTCAACTCTGGTGTTCTTTTCTGCAACCTGCTCTCGTATAAAGTGATACTTGATTGGAATGTGCTTCGTCTTGAAGTGCATCACCGAGTTCTTTGAGATACTGATGGTGCTTGTATTATCACAATAGATTGGAATGGGCGCATCATAATCAACCTGTATATCTATCAGAGTTTGTTTCATCCAAAGAACCTATGTACAACATGATGCTTCTGCAATATACTCTGCCTCGGTTGTAGATAAAGATACTAATGATTATTTATTTCTTAGCCATGATACCAAACACTCACCTAAGTAGAATGATACTCCACTGGTGCTGTATCGGTCATCAATACAACCTGCCCATTATGCATATATGTAGGCAATGAGTGATATATATTTTCCTTTTGGATACCATAATCCAAACTCTTTTGTTCCTTTGAGATATCTAAAAATCCTCTTTACTGCTAATACATGTGATTCCTTTGGTGCTTCTTGAAATCGTGCCACATGTCCAACTGCCTACATTACATCTTGTCTAGATGTTGTCACATATAGTAGGTTTCCAATCATTGACCTATATTGCCTCTAATATGTAGACTTTGAATCATCATCTTTGCTCAACTTACAACTGGTTTTCATGGGAGTGATAACTAGTTTTCAATCTTCCATTCCGAACCTCTTTAGCATTTCTCTGATATAATTGGTTTGAGAAATAAAAATTCCTTGGTTTCTTTCACGTATCTAAAGTCCCAGAAAGAAGGATATTTCTCCAAGTAACGACATTTCAAATTCATTCTGCATATCTTTTGCAAATTTCTAGCTTAACCTGTCATCATCACTACCAAAAATAATATCATCAACATAAACTTCAATTAATAAAATATTACCTGACTTACCTTGATGTAGAGGTTTTTGTCTGCACTTCCTTTTATGAACCCTATCTGTTGCAGATACTTATCTAGTCTTGAGTACCATGCTCTAGGAGCCTGTTTTAGACCATACAAGGCCTTATTTAATTTACAGACATAATATGTGTTTTCTGACAACTGCAATCCTTTTGGTTGTTCAATGTAGACTTCTTCTTCAAGTTCCCCATTCAGAAAAGTTGATTTTACACCCATCTGATATACTTTAACATTTTTGGAGCATGCATAAGATAAAAGCAAACGAATTGCTTCCATTCTAGCAACTGGGGAAAATGTCTCTTCAAATTCGATTCCTTCAATCTAAACATATCCTTTACATACCAATCTAGCTTTGTTCCTTGTAACCTATCCATCTTCTTTCAATTTATTCCTGAAAACCCATTTTGTGTCGATCACATTCTTATTCTTTGGTCTCGGAACCAATTCCCAAGTGTCATTTTTCTCTATTTGATCCAATTCTTCATCCATGGCCTTATTCCAAAATTCATCCTTGTTGTCTTCTTCAAAACAGTTTGGTTCAATTGTAGATAAGNATAGTAGGTTTCCAATCATTGACCTATATTGCCTCTAATATGTAGACTTTGAATCATCATCTTTGCTCAACTTACAACTGGTTTTCATGGGAGTGATAACTAGTTTTCAATCTTCCATTCCGAACCTCTTTAGCATTTCTCTGATATAATTGGTTTGAGAAATAAAAATTCCTTGGTTTCTTTCACGTATCTAAAGTCCCAGAAAGAAGGATATTTCTCCAAGTAACGACATTTCAAATTCATTCTGCATATCTTTTGCAAATTTCTAGCTTAACCTGTCATCATCACTACCAAAAATAATATCATCAACATAAACTTCAATTAATAAAATATTACCTGACTTACCTTGATGTAGAGGTTTTTGTCTGCACTTCCTTTTATGAACCCTATCTGTTGCAGATACTTATCTAGTCTTGAGTACCATGCTCTAGGAGCCTGTTTTAGACCATACAAGGCCTTATTTAATTTACAGACATAATATGTGTTTTCTGACAACTGCAATCCTTTTGGTTGTTCAATGTAGACTTCTTCTTCAAGTTCCCCATTCAGAAAAGTTGATTTTACACCCATCTGATATACTTTAACATTTTTGGAGCATGCATAAGATAAAAGCAAACGAATTGCTTCCATTCTAGCAACTGGGGAAAATGTCTCTTCAAATTCGATTCCTTCAATCTAAACATATCCTTTACATACCAATCTAGCTTTGTTCCTTGTAACCTATCCATCTTCTTTCAATTTATTCCTGAAAACCCATTTTGTGTCGATCACATTCTTATTCTTTGGTCTCGGAACCAATTCCCAAGTGTCATTTTTCTCTATTTGATCCAATTCTTCATCCATGGCCTTATTCCAAAATTCATCCTTGTTGTCTTCTTCAAAACAGTTTGGTTCAATTGTAGATAAGAGTGCCAAGTGTGTTTGTTTTGGTGAATGGGTTCTTCTTCTAGTCTCAACTCTTGCATCTTTGTTCCTGATAATTTGATTTGAAGGATGATTCTTCTGTACTCATTTATTGGGTGTCTTTGGAGACAATTTCTGAACTTTCTCTTATGCTTCTGTTGAACTCTCTTCATCTTCCTCTTCTACTTATTTTTCATCTTCTTCTTCGAAAAGTTGTTCCATTGGTTTGTTTTCTTCTTCCTTTGATTATGGTCATCCTGTTTCATCAATTGTTACATTGATGCTTTCCACAACTTTGTTCAATCTTAGATTGTAACACTTGTATGCTTTCATTTTACTTGAGTAACCAACAAGTATTCCTTTGTCCACATGAGAGTCAAACTTTCCCATTCTGCCATCTTCTCTTTTGATGTAGCATTTGCTTCCAAAAACTTTGAATTGCTTCACATTTGCTGGTCCTCCTTTCCATATCTCGTAGGGAGTTTTATCATTGTCATTTCTAAGAATTACTCTATTTTGAATGTGAACCGTTGTATGCAATGCCTATGTCCAAAATATATCTTTCAATTTGGAGTCCATTAGCATTGTTCGAGCCATTTCTTGTACTGTCAGGTTCTTTCTTTCAACAACTCCATTCTGTTAAGGTGTCCTAGCAATGAAGAATTGCCTTTTTATTCCATGAATTCTATAGTAGTCCATAAATTCTTTTGAAGTGAACTCTCCTCCATTATAAGATATGAAGAATTTTATTCTTGAATCCCTCTCATTTTCAACCATTTCCTTGTAGATCTTGAAGTTTTCAAAAGCTTCTGACTTGTTCTTGAAAAAGCAAACTGTAGTCATTCTTGTATAATCATCAACTAATAACATAAAATATATCTCACCTTTTAATCCCTTTTTGTAGTTGGTCCAACTAGATCAGTGTGCACAATTTCCAGTGGTCTTTTTGTTGAATATTCCTTTGATTTGAACATGGTCTTTGTTTGCTTGTTGACAATTCTTGCATAAAGTGTTGGTTGGTTTCATGATCTAGGGAATTTCTCTGAATGCTTCTCTTTTGTTGACTTTGACAAGGTTATCAAAATGCATGTGACCCATTATTTTGTGACATGGCCAACTTTCATCTTCTTTTCCTAGACAACACTTTTCATTTCCAATTTCACTTAACACATATATGTTGTTTGAAGTTCTTGTAGTTGTACCAACCAATTTCCCTGAACCTTCTTTTCTTATCTCACACTTTTGTGAATCGAAAGTAACTTTATGACCTTGGTCACACATTTGGCTCACACTTAGAATATTATGTTTCATATCTTCTACCAGTAGAACATTGTGTGCCTTTTCATTCTTGTTCCCAATTTAGAATGTGCCTTCTCTAATGATTTTGGTTGAATTATCATTTCTGAAGGAGACTGATCCATTTTTTTCTTTTTGTAATGTAAGAAATTTGTATTTATCACCTGTCATGTGTTTTGAACACTCACTGTCAACATACCAACCATGTTTCTTTTTCTTAGCTTGTAGAGCGATTGTGCATTCTTCATTTCTATATTGATATTTCTTTCTTATCCATGTCATTTTCTGAGGTTCTTGTTTGTGATTGTTGTTATTCTATTGAGGTTCTTTAGGAGGGACTATCATTCTTCAATCTTTGTCCATGTGTCCAAAATTGTTACATTTGTAACATTACACTTTAGTGCTCAAAGATTCAAACATGTTGTAACTTCTTCTTTGTGTTTCATTAGGTCTTTTTGAATAATCCCTTTGTGTATGACTCTCAAAGTTGTTATTGTTCTTGTTGTTAGCTCTGGAATTCACAGCTTTATGTCCAAAATTATTACATGCATAACATAAACCAAAAAATATAGTTTGATACCTGGGACTTGAATATATTCTGAAAGGAGGTGCTCTTATGAATCCTTCTTCTTCTTGAGGCCTATCTATCTATTGTTGATTATGAAATATGAATCTTCTTAGTGGAGGAGTGTCCCTGTAATCTTCCTTGTATATCTTCCTATCCTCTTTTATTGTTTCTGCATAGCTCTTCGGATTTGTTTCTTTCTATGTTGTTTTGGAGCTTGATCCTTTTTTTGTCTGATTGTATCCAAGTCTAGACTTGTCAAGATGAGATTTTTGACTACTGATAATGTCATCTAGAACTTTTGAGCTATTCTTCATATTTTTCTTTTGAATATCCTTTCTTAGTGTGACAATATTTGCTTCCAAGTTTCCAATGATCTTGTCCTTTTCTTCTAGTTGTTCTTTGAGTGCTTATTCAATTCTTTTATCTTCTTCTATTTGAACCTTCAATTTTGTGATCATTTGTTCTAGTTCTCGAGTGTCATTTTTCTTGTCTAGTTCTACTTGTAGTTTCTTGTTTTTCTTCTTTTCTCTTTTGATAACTTCTATGGCACACATTAATTCTCCTCAATAGTCAAATTCTTCCCCTTCAATTTCTTCTTCGACTTCTTCACATTCTTCTTCGGCTTCTTCATATTCTTCTTCAGAGTCTTCTTTGTCAGAGTCCTGTACTGCCATGAATAGAACTCTTCCTCTCTCACTGTCACTAACTTCATCTTCATCTGACGATGAGATGCCTTCTTTGGTGTATAATATTTTCTTGAAACTTTCTTTGTAGTTTTTTTCCCTTTATATCTGTGTTTTCCTTTTGATTAACCTTCATAATTTCTCTTTTTCTTATGAGGACATTTGTTATCAAAATGACCAATACCATCACAATTAAAACAAATTAAAGGGATCTTACCTCTATACCTACCGTTGGTTCCCTTGTTCAGTCTTTTGATGAAGTTGGACACTTCTTCATCATCTTCCAAGATGTCACTGCTGCTGCTATATTCTTCTTGTTCCCTTTTATTTTTCTTTGATCTTTTGGATGCTTTGAAGGTTTCTTATTTTACATCTAGATTTTCCTGTTTAGTTCTCATTTCATATGCTATGAAGATTCCATGCAGTTCATCCATGCTTATTGAGTCTATATCCAATCTTTGTTCTAGTGTTGATATCTTATGGTTGAATCTCATAGGAAGAGATCTTAGTATCTCTTGAACAATTACAAATTCTTCAATTTCTTCTCCCAATCCTACGATTGCATTCACTGTTTCATCGACTCGTAAGAAGTAGGCTGTGATATATTCATCTTCCTTCATTTTTAGTTATTCGAACTGACCTATGTAAGTCTGAAGCTTTGTTTCTTTGACTTTTGTATCTCCTTCATAAATATTTCGAAGCGTGTCCCAAATCTCTTTAGTGGATTTACAATGTGCAACTTTGGTGAATAATGTATCACTGAGACCATTCAAAAGTGAATTTGTGGATTTGGAATTATTCTCACTGAGTTTTACTGCTTTGTCATTTGTTGGTGGAACTTTTGGTGATGTGTATCCATCTACAATTGATTTCCAAACTTGAAATCCCTGTGCCTATATATATGTCTTCATCCTTATGCTCCAAAAAACATACTTTTGTCCATCAAACTATGGTATTCCATTTTTATATGATTTTGTACTCTCCATGATCTACCTTTTAGTGGTTAAACTGATTTCTAAAGGAACCTTCTCTGATACCAATTGTTGGATTACTGAGAGGGGGGGTGAATCAATAATAGTGAAATTATAATCCTTTTTATCCAAATTGATCCAAGTGTTATATAAATGTAGTATTATTATACAATAATGAGAAATAAGAAATGAACAATCACACACATACATAGTACACCAGTGTTTTACGTGGAAACCCAAATCGGGAGAAAACCACAGAATTCTTTTTCTTATATGTCTTGAAGAATTACATTCATTGGGAGCACCAACTTCCTTTGTTTTTCAGTTGCAACTCGAAGGAGGCTCCAACCCCCTAGTTTCTCAGGATACAACCTGAGGGAAGCTCCAACTCCCCAATTCTCTGGCTACTACCAAAGGGAAGGTATAACCCCCTATGTTCTCCGGCTACAACAGGAAGGTGGCTACAACCACTTGTCCTTGCCCCAACCTGTCACCCTGAAGTAGAAGTAGAATGATGGAACCACTTTCAACCTATCACTGTGAGATATACTGCTATACCACTGACCTGTATCCAATCTGTACAACTTCCCTGTAATCAATATGTACATGAACTAAACATGTATCCACAAAAATACATCAAATACATGACCTGCAGTGATGCAAACCGTGTAAGTATGCGCCCTAGTTGTTGTGCAACCCACGTGTGTACACGCCCTATCTGTTATGTAGCCTATGTATGCCTTCTGAAACTAGGGTTTCCTTACACTTGAAAACTTATAACCCTCTGTAACTTCTTTCACATAGATATGTAACCTGTCATTGTATCCAGACTGTAACTGTACCCTGTGCATGCATCCTCATACACAACCTCTACTTAAGGAAAGTTTGTTTCTCTCTAGTCATGTGCCATATATGTATGTGTAATCATGAACAAGTATAATATCCCTCACATGATATTAGTCATCAACCCCTTTCTGATATTCAACTTCTCAATACATCAATAAACACAAGATATCAACCATGTACCATAAAAACTCTTAGCCATATGCCAAGAAATACAAGATGTGCCTCAACAAGAAGTATCAATGATAAATATACCAGCACCATATTTCTGTAGATCTGACTTATACAGAATATACCATGTAGCCACTAGTCTCTCTAGGGAGAATCCTCAAATCTCCATTGCCATTCCTCATGCATACATCAAAATCCAACTATTCATAGAAATAAGACATACCTTTTGAACTAATGGATGGATCTGATGTATCTGAGCACTCTATACCTTCCTGGGAGCTTGATCTCATGATCTAGAACATCTGAACCTTCATCTTCTAAATTATCATGCCTTTATCAACATGTACTCACCCTATACACAGTCAGCCTGTGTACATACTCACCCTATACGTAGGCATCCCATATACGTACGCAACCTATACACAAACAACCCGTGTACGCCTCAAAAAATAGGGTTTTCCGTGAATCCAAGAATTTCGTCGTCAACCCTTCATGCTACCTCAGATGTTCGCCACTTAATATGTATCCACGAGTATTTACAAGAATATTTACACAAGAAAATAGATATACAATATGTACAAGTGTGTCTTTATGAGTGATATTTGTCTCTTATTTATATCTTCATGTAGCCTTAAACTTTCCTTATTTTAGGGATTCTTCTTTTAAAATAATTTCTTTTTTCAAAGAACTTTGATTCTTTGGGGATTCTATAAGACTCATGAGGGCTCTCCAACTTCATATGGTCATAAATCTCTAATCGTGAGGAGTTATGTGACATTCCACATACCACCGGAAACGACATGACAAGCACTATCCATATAGTATATTTTCACTCACAAATTCATTGTCCTTCATCTCATTATTCCTTAAATAAGAATGGGTTCTCTCACTCTGCAAAGCGTCTTCTCATGAGGGATTTCACCATAAGGGGACCACTTTGGAGTTCATCCATTTTTGCTTCTTATCAACCATGATAAGACAATAATGAGTCATATTTACATCAAACAATATTAGGTCCATTACCCAAACCTTGTGCCACGGAGATTTCTTCAAGGGTTGACATCAATGAAAACCAACCTTAATCAACAAATGCCTCCTTGAGTGAATCGAAGGCATCTTGGGCATGATGGTCCCAATGGAACGGGGTGTCACGACAGAGTAATCATAGGAATTTGTGGGTGGGAATGGCATAGTCAGGGACAAAATTCCATAAGAATTTTTCTTTTCCTTGGAGGCTTTGCAACTGGCATAAGTTCCTCGGAGGGGGGATCTCGTTGATTTCCTAAACTTTAAGGGGCTCTACGATGTGCTGGAAGCTCAACTAGTCTCTTGATTTATGTTTCTATTCGAATCATTTTTTACATCTTGTGCTCCACTTCCAGGAAAGAGGATTCATCAAATTGATAGCTCATAGTGTATAGGTTTGTTTTATTTTTATTTTGGGCCTTTGATTTTTCATGTGAGACTTGATGTTTTTTACCCTTCTCTAAATTCATGACTGAGAAGCATGAATTTAGTTATCTTTCATCTACACCAACTAAGAAAGAAATTTATATGTGATTATCCCATGCATAATTTAAAAAAAAAAATTGTTACTTATAGTTGTAACCTATGAGAAATGATCTAATAATTATCGTTACATTTAAACAAAAGAATGATTATTTCCTAGGTAAGTGAAATGGCTACATATGAATTTTCGTTTTGACATATCGACCTATATTTGAAATTAGGATGACCGTTCCAATTTGAAAATCTTTGGTGAAATCTAAGCTCTTGGGCGAACACCTCACCATTACCCCCCAAAAACTATTTTGTACCATGTTCATTTATGATGGTCCTTACTCACTGAATTTTATGGATATTTCATGCATTATGATCTCATCAGGGGAAAATTCTCGAGTTGCAGACCAGGGTTTCATGGTGAACAGAAATGGATACATGAGTTTTGTTGTCCAAACCACACCTTTCCTTTTCTTGGTTAGAGGAAATTAGTATTCCAAGTTGGGAATGAAAACCGTGGAATTTAATTTTATGAAAATTTCGCCTCACATCAGGTATGTTTACCTCTCTCACTTCGAAGATTATCTCTTTACCCTGCTCAACTTTCATATTGATCGTCCCCACAAGTCTCATTTCATTATTTTCTGATTCGCCTCTCTTATGGCTCATGTTGTTAGGATTGAACCTAATGGTTCCCAAACCATGTTAAGTCACGATGGTGTCACTAAGAGACTTACCTAGGTTGGATGGCTACCTTTCGTTCAATCATTTAGGGGTTTTAACTTAGATGTGGCCAAATATTTTGTCCACACATTTGATGGCATGAGAGTTAAGGCCGGTGATTTTCAGTTTCAAGTTGATGAGGGTTTTATTGCCAGAGCCACTGGTCTCTCTGCTTCTAGAAATAAATGGTTTAAAAATATTAGGGTAGAAAATATCCCTTGGTAGTAATTTCTAGTGTCTAAAAAAATGAAGTATCATGTCAAAGGATTAACCCTAGATTTATTCCAGTCTAAATGGTACGGCCTCCTGTTGATCATCAAGCAATTTATAACCTTTGAAGGTCATTTTGGTTTGATTTTCTACTTCCACATACGTTTTCTCATGATTTTCCTTAGTTTTCATCTAAATTTACCTTTCTATTTTCTCTGAAGCCTCTAGAAAATACCCAAGTTCTATCAACATCCAATTAGCAATCCTCAAGCTAGCTTGTTCCATCACGGTTTGATCTGAACTCTAGTCGAATATCATTTGGTTAGTGTTGGAGATAATTTGGGAATTTTTCTTATTAGAAATAAGTTTTTATCCTTGAGTGGTGAACCTGTAGTGGGAATTGAAAAAAATGGTGAAGGGATTTTACCTCTACAATCTACATCACAGGAATTACAAATAAAAATTAAAATTGGTGAAATCCATGTTTCGTTATCTAATTTCCAAGATGTCTCCTTACCTGTAACATAGACAACGGTTAAAAAGAAGAAGTTTCTCCCTAATAAATCACTAGAAGTTGTTGTTTATGATCTGAAGGATCGATTTATGATTGAAATCCATCCATATCCTATGAGTCCTGTCAGATAATAACAATTAAATGAAAAGGGTAAGCCATCACAATTTAATGGCAAAGTGGATTTCAAGAATAGAAGGGTTGGTCGAGTCATATCCAGGTTAATTCGTAATAGAAAGAAATAGAAATATGATATTATTACAACTATTATGATATACCAAGACTCATCTGAAGAACATCATATTCAGTATGATTTCGTCTCAAACTTACCTCCTTTCCTTAAATATTGTAAAGGATTCTCTAGCATACAGTCTGATTTAAAAGCCAAGGAAGGTTTTTCAAAACAGGAACAACAGTATCAAATTCCAGGTTTAGAACCTGATCATTGTCATGATTGTCTAGCTTGGGTACAAAAGTATTACTCTGATGTGCCTTATCTACAAATGAAGTTAAATTAGGTCACAAGACAAAACAGAGAGTTAGAAGAAGAAAACAATAGATTAAAACTAAAATCATAGAATTCCATAGCTCACACAGTTAAAACACCAAAGCAATTTGGAGACGTGATTATAAAATATTCAACTAATTGTTACACATAAAAAATACTCACTTTGATAGTGTTGCAAGTGTCGTCATTACAAAGGTCACAAGTGTCACATTTTTCTCACAAGGTCGCAAGTGTTGCATTTTGCTCACAAGGTCGCAAGTGTCGCATGTTGCTCACAAGTGTCGCAAGTTTCTCACAAGTGTCGCAAGTGTCAAAGAAATCATACTGCCATGATGCCTATGTCGTGCCTATAACGACATGAGAAGGACACTTGAAACACCTC
>SNQJ01S0023201.1:74708-90951 GCA_010110895.2 Picea sitchensis | reverse complement strand
ACTTTATTAATACTAAACTCCCTTCCCTTGATAACTTTTTATTGCTCCAAACTTGCAGTCTTTTTTCTAGCTTTGCCAAAAGCCACGTCCAATCATTCTTCCTATAATCATTTGGTTTTAAGTGAAAGCCAAGGTATTTGAGGCCGTCTTCCAAATTCTGTGTTGGGAAGGGGAGAAGGTCTAAATAATGTTGTATGACCTCATCCCCAATCCAAGAGAAATGTATATTGGATTTTTGTGAGTTAATTCTCATGCCAGTTGCAATTTTGAAAAGTGTGAGGCCCTCTGATAGTAAATTTGCATCCCTCTTCGACCCATCGCAAAATATTATTATATCGTCAACAAAGAGTAAGTGGGTAATGACCATCCCATTTGAGATTTTAATACCAGAGAAACTCCCACCCACCTTTTCATCTTCCAGGTAGCGGCTAAGGCCTTCGACTACAAGGAGGAAGAGTAGAGGAGAAAGGGGGCATCCTTGTCGTATTCCTCTCTCCGCTTGAAAAAATGCAGTGGCGAAACCATTGAGTAGAATGGAGAAGGAGACCGAGTTCAAACAAGCCATTATCTAGTTGACGAAAACCAGTCCAAAGCCCAGGTGAATCAGAAGCATTCTGATGTGTAACCAATTTACCCGATCAAAGGCTTTGGATAAATCTATTTTAATCACGTCTTCTTTTAGCTTCTTTAGTTTAATGCTGTGTAGACCTTCTTGTGCCAGTCTAATAGCCTCATGAATCTGTCTGCCTTCGAGAAAGCCAAACCGTTCCCCACAAATGTGTTTTGAGAGAATTACCTTTAGCCTTCTACTGATTACCTTTGAGATAATCTTGTACAGACAATTACAAAGGGAGATCGGCCAAAAGTATTCAAAGGAGGATGGGTTGTCTGTATTAGGGATCAATGCTATGAAAGTAACATTGATTGGGTTGTGAATATGACCTCTCACCCTTGATTCCTCAATCACCTTCAGTAGATCAGTTCCAAGAATGTCAAAGCACCCCAAATAGAATTCAATAGGCCAACCATATGGGCCAAGACTCTTCCCTTTTTGGAAAGAATGTAAGACTTCTATCAGCTCTTTTTCAGTGACTGGGGTTGAAGGATCCAACTTCATCCTCTTCTACAAATCTAGGGAAGAGCTGGGCCACCTTAATAATTTCAACAATGGAAGTCTCCTCTTGAGCCTTAAAATGATTGGTGCCCAAATCAGCTAGTTCGTTGAAAATTGTTACTTCCTCCCCCCTCTGATCCCTTAGGCTCCAAATGGTGTTGGCCATCTTCCGACCTTTGGCAAAGGCTTGGAAGAATTTTGTGTTTTCATCTCTGCAAGATAGCCACAATGCCCGACTCTTTAATATCCATTATGCCTCTCTTTCTTCCAGGATGACCTTGCATCTTTTTTCCATACCATACAAGTGATATTTTGCTTCCTGGCTATAGAACCATCGTCTTGTCCCATCTTGCAGTTTTGCTAGTTCCAAGTCAATATCCCTTAGATGCTGATGATCATTTACCTTCTTCTCTCTAGCCCAAGTTTTAGTTGCTTGTTTGAGTCTTTTGAGGTTCTCAACAAAAAGTACCACCACTGGGGTCTGGGTTTGTTCTGGTAGTTTCACCCATAAATCCCTTACTAGATCCAAAAAGGTTGGATCCATGAGCCAACCCTCAAAGAATTTGAAGGGGCTTGACACCCTACTAGATTTGGTCCTGAATTCGAACAGAATCAGAAGATGATCTGAATCTCCCCCATAAGTAACCCATTGTCGTACTAAAGCAGAAGAATCCAAAATATCGTCTGTCAGTAAGAATTTGTCCAGTCTTTTGGCCATGCGGTTTGACCCAACCCGTCTATTACACCAAGTGGGAGAGATTTTTTGGGGTTCTACGTCCACCAGCCCCACTTGGTCCAGGAAATTTAGAAAGTAATTGTTTAGTGGGTCTGGTGCAACTCTAGGTCCCCAAACCTCTGAGGCACCTATTGAGAAATTAAGGTCTCCACCAAGTAGAAATTCCTTATGATTAAACCATTCGCACTCAGCTATTGTGTTCCAATAGATTTGTCTATCCCGAGGAGGACCATAGATGTTTATAACAGTTAAATTGCGACCCAGGTCTGTGGAGTAGATGGTTAGACCAATCCTTGAGATAAAACCCCAGACATTTTCCAGTTTGCAATTCCTTTCCTTCCAACCAGTGGCCAAACCCCCCGAGCGACCTCTAGCATCTACTGCTGCAAACCTCCATCCCGGGAGAAGTGTTTCCAAGGTCTTAACCACTGATACGCTATCCCCTAGAGTTTCTTGCAGAAGAATGACATCTGGCGAGCATTGTTCGACCAATCTTCGTAAGGATTATTTTTTAGAGGGGTTCGCCAATCCCCGAAAGTTGAAAGAGAGGACTTTCATGAGGTAACTCCTTCCCGGAGAAGCTTTTCTCTAAGCGCCCATTCGATCGAGGATTGTCTACTTGATGCCAGGTCAACTCTAGCCCAATCTTGTGCTAGATATAAATGTGATTTCTGACCCCTTCCTTTACCCACCGAATGCGATCGGGGTAGTGGCCCCAGCCCCCGACCAACCGTCAAGAGAGAGACATTCTCCAAGAGGTCCTCCTTGACCACTGATATACTCCTAAGATGGTAACAAACTTTGTTGCCTTCCGAGGAGGACTCTGTTGAGGCCGAGGGTGTGGAAAAAGTGGAAGGGAGGGTGGAGAGACACGATGTTTCCAAGGAGGTTGGAGAGAGTGTTCCTGTAGAAAGGGATGGAGCATCGCCACCTAGAGTGGGAGACAGTCCAGTAGAGTTCGTATCCACATCCAACATTGTGAATCCCATCCCCCTCGAGTTTGTGGATGGTGTGACCAACAAGGGTGCAAAAATCGATGAGGAAGAGGAGAAGGGACAGTGGAGAGAGGCCAGACTAACTAAGGATTGAGTCTTCCCTCCAGAAGTAAGTGAAGGCATCACAGAACTTACAACCAAATCAAAAGACTCTGAAGGTGTAAAATAAGATACTTCCAAAGTTGACATACCCGTAATTTATTAATCACGACGAAGAAGGTTTTCCAAAGAAGGCGAATAAAACAAACTAGCTACCGAAGGCACATCCTGCCCAATTCCCTGGTTGCACCCGCTAACCGAGCCCAGTCCCGCCATGTGTACATCCTCAGTAGACTGCTACTCCTTTCCTTTGTATTCCCCGACGTCCATCTGATGTTCCCATTTCTTTCTCGGAGGAGAGGAGGAGGAGTTTTTTCCTTTTTCCTTCTGATCTTTGCCCTTGAATGGGAGGGGGAAATTCGAAATACCATGCCCATAGACGTGGCATCTATGGAACCTAAAAGGGATTCCTTCATAGTCCAGGGTTTGTACAAAAGTCCCGACTGCAGATTCGATGGTAATCTCCTGATATAAACCCTTTCGCAGATTAATCTGGACCAAAATGCGAGCCACTATCATGTAACCTATAACTTCAAAAGACATATCAGCTTCGAGGTATCTTCCCAAAAGGTTTCCAATTGCAGCAAATAGGTGTGTATTCCAGAATTGCATTGGAAGGCCCGAGAGCCTTACCCAAATGGGTTCCTTGTCAATCTGTTCTTGCTTCCCATCAAACATGGGCGTCCAGTGTTTGAGTAGTGTAGGGGTGTTTGCAAATATCCATACCTTATTTAGTACCCAATCCACATCATTCGTGGAGGAGAAGACAAAGGCAAACCACCCTCATCTTGGAGATCTCTGGTAGCCATAAATTGGTAACCCAGTTTTTGAGGAAAGCCATACCCAATTTTTTTCCCCTAACCCTTCCCACCACTGCTTTTTCCAAGAAGTCCAAGACCCTATCCAAGGAAACGTCCTCGTCGAAGACAAACCGCTCAACACCAATCCTTTCCCTAACACACCTAACAACTTTTGACTGCTATCCTTCCATGCTGATCTGGGCTTTGTTTGATTTTTCCCCCTTTTGTGAATTACTGGTGGGGATGCCCTTCTCGAGTTCAAAGGAAGTATCAGTGGGAAAGGAAGAGTCGACCTCGCAGCCTGTGACCCCAGGTTCCTTATCCCCAACCTGCTGGGCTTCCACTAGGAAGTCTGATTGCGAAAAAACTTGTGTGACGGTGAAACCTTCTGAAACCCCGATCGGATGCTCAGTAAACTGGGTCTCAAGCAGGTCCGAGAATGGTGCACTGTACCCAGAGGATAACTCCCCCGCGACAAACCCTAGTCTCTCTTCGAGACCTTCTAGTGGCTCAGTGTAAAAGGAAAATTTCCCATCCCATCCTTCGGAGTATACCGGTCCTTTTGAAGGCAGAAACTGTTGTTCCGAAGAGGAAGTCAGACCAAGCCATTCCACCACCGAAAACCCTGAACCTCCTAGCTCCATGCTTCGTGGCAAAACACTATCCCTGTCCCCCTACCTTGTGATCCCATTTCAATTAATTCACTTGACCCACTTGTCGCCTGCCAGACACTAGCCAAAGCGCCTCCCGCCGATAAAGCCAAAGATGGTGAGGTGTGCCCCGCAACATCCAAGGAAAAGGAGATGCCCTTGTCCTGTAGCGACTCCATGCTTCAATAAAGGGCCCAAACTACACTGACCTTAAGCCGAAAACCGTGGTAACCACGTGGTCCTTGGTCACTTCGAGATTGACAATACCAATACCTGCTCAAATCGCCTTTGCCATTGTCGTAAGCCCTCATTCGACTCCCAAGTCTCTCATCTTCAGATGTGTCGTAAACACATCGAGATACACATGCACTTCATCAGAAAGCTCATTCATGATCGAGTTATTGAAGTGTTATTTTTCCCTACAGAAGATCAAGTTGCAAATATTTTCACAAAGTCTCTTATAGAAGCGAAGATTTCCAAACTTCGATCTATGTTAGGAGTTCATGAAGTTGTCATTAAGGGGGGATAGGCTCTAATGCCTCTTTCCTTCTCCTATTGTGTCACCTTTGTAAATCATTCAATCCTATCCCAAGTTGTTCTTAAGGGGGGATGCTAGGATATTTAAACACTTAGGAGTTAGTTAAGATCAACTTGGTCTAATGCATCGTTAGGTAAAAGTGTGTTTCCTTAGTATGCATTTGTAGTTAGGAAATCCAACGGTCATGATATGTTCTTGACACAGAGTGATCCGACGACTCATATTTTCTTCGATCTTAACGACTACATTGATCAGTGTCTTAACGCCTAATTCGTCCATGATCTCTATTTAAATAGCATAGAGAGTCATTTTTCGGTGATCAATTGTGAGGAAATCTCTTTTTAATCTCTCTATAATATTTTTCTTTTGCATTAATAAATTGCTCCAAGTGGTCACATTGGCTGGGGCCATGGATGTTTCCCCATAAGAGTTTTACCACGTAAAAACATCAGTGTGTTGATCTTTGATCTAGTTGTGTGAGTGGTTACTGAATGCGTTTGTCCTCTATTGAAATACTAGTGTTGTCGAACAATACATAGATACTTTTTTCTTTTTAAGTTTGGATTTATTTATTTTAAATATGATTTAAGTGTTGAGATAAAATGTTATATTATATGAAGTTGATTTATTTATAAAGAGAATCGTATAATTTTTTGTTAGTTATTTTATTTTTTATTTTATTTAGTTAATTGAGAAGTTGATTTATAATTGAATTCAAATAATTTATTTTATATATTTAAGAAAAAAACATACAAAAACTCAAAAAAAAAAATAAAAAATAAAAAAAAATAAAAAAAATAAAAATAAATAAATAAATAAAATAAAAATTATTACATTAAAATGTAGAACACAAAATTCATGTGTTAAATCTATTTTAGAAATATTTTTGAATGAACATCTAAATTATGAATTTGAAATAACAAAACATTATTAGTATCATAAAACTACTCAAACAATCATTAGATAAAAATACCTGACACAAAAGAGCAACAAAATTGAAGTTGAAAGGCCATCAAATTTATTTGTTCTCAAATGAAAACGTATTAGCAAAAAGGCCATCAAATTTGTTGGCAAATGAAAACGTATTAGCAAAGACGACTGTTAATTTTTTTTTCAACAAAAATGTAATGATTTTTTATATAGTTTAAATAATGAATATAAATTTTCTGCCCTCTTTTATCTAAAGGAATGGATTTTTTTTAATTGTAGCTATAATTTTAGAATTTTGAAATTTTCAAAACCACATTTTTTAATATATATAATCATTTTTTAAACATTTTTCAAAATATATCTTTTTTAGTATATGAAATTTTTTCTTATATTAATCATTTGCAAAATATTTTTTTTTATATATATATATATATATATTTTAAATAAAAATAAACATATCATTTTACGTTTTTCATGTGTATTTTAAGAAAATTGAAGAATATTCTCATAGATCTTTTTGAAAAAATTAAGTTTGTTATTTTACTCACAATTTTTCCAATGTATTTATAACTATTTAGAAGCGTAAATGATTTAACACATTAGGGAGATGAATAAACATATTTATGGCTGTTATAATTTAGTGTAATAAGACATTTTAGATGTATTTATACTTGAAAAGTGGTGTAACTATGTGTAGACTAAAATGCTATTTATTTTATTAAGTTGCTTTGCAAAATTGAGTTGAAGAAAAGTGAAATATATTCCAAATTTAATTGAGAAAAGTGAAAATTTTAAATTAAAAAAAATCAACATTTTCAAAATTTTGAACATTTTTATGGTGTTAATTATTATTATTGTTTATTTGTTAAGTTTAACAAATACACTATATCTATATATTGTATAAATAATTTTTAAAAAGTGAACTTTTTATTTTTGGATTACTACTTTTTTTTAGTTGTCCACTTTGCTTAAATTTAACTCTTTAAATATTAAATTTTAATACTAAAATATTTTGAGTCACACCAACCTTTAACATGGCTGAATTTTTTGTGCCTGCAGGTTTCAAATCGATGACTTAACATCATGGAGTGCCTTAACAACACACTCCGTCACCGACTGTCCTACACCTCGAGGACTAAAATTAGATTATTATTATTATTAAAAAAAAAATTCCACGAAAAAAAATCATAATTTATTAAAGGGTATAAAATTACATTCGCAGATATATATTTTCTATTGGAGATAGCCAAAATATATATTGTCTGTGTAGTGTCTCTTACATTTATGTGTGTTCTTCATTACAAAATATGCCAATCTTATACCAAGTTGCGAGTGGACAACCACCGATATACTTTCTAGTCATATACATAGGTACCAAAAGTATCAAGAATATTTGTCAATTATACAATTGTGTTCCTGATTATAGTTCCCAAAAAAGTGTTATCAGTTGCATTTCTTTATATTTGTTCTTCCTGAAAGGACCTATGATAGCCAAAACTTCCTTCTGCCGTATGCTCCGTAATGTGCCAACTTCCAAAATCTAGTTGCGTGGCTTCTTTGGACAATCAGTCAGCCATGGTGTTCCTTTCCCTATAAATATGAGAGAGAGAGATAGTGTTAAAAGTGGAAATGATCCTCAAAACTTCTTCTAGGTAAGGCACGAGTCTAGTCATATGAAAAATTTGTGATTGGTTTGCCCAATTGATGATAATCAAGGAATCCCCAAAGACTTGTAGAGTGGTAACACCCTTTTCTGCTGCAAAAAGGAGTAGTAGTTTTAAGGCCTGGATTTCAGCGTAGTTGTTTGTACTAGGCCCCAACCCAGCTCTGAGGTGGAAATAGTATTGTTCTGTTAGACATATGCATCCCCCCCCGTAGTGTAAATGATCCCCCAAGGCCATGCCATCAAAATAGGCCCATGGCCTTCCTTTGTCGATTTGTTCCTCCAGGGGAAATCGGCTCAAACCCCATCCCAAACTCTCTCCTTGATTGAGATGATCGGTTATTCTTAAGGAGTTTACGACCACCCACAGTGGTGACTGTGGGTCATCCCGAAAGAGTGTGTTGTTTCTGGCTTTCCAGATTCCCCAGGCAACTAGAATAGGCAAGGCTTTTAAAAGTTTTGGAGTTGTCGGCTTAAACCAGTCTTTTAAAGATTCTTCGAAGGAGGCTCCTCTCCAACGGTCTATGTCAGAGTTTAAATTGGAGGCTTCCATCTAGACTGATGAGGTAAAGGGGCAATGCATAAATAAGTGGTCCACTATTTCTTCTTGCATTCTGCAGAGTGAACACCAGCTCGACCCATGGAATTGTTTCTTTTGAATAATATCCCAGGTGGGGATTTTGTTTTCTAGTATTGACCAAGCCAAGAGTTTTCCTTTGGCTGGACATTTAAGCTTCCACCGTTTCCTCCACCACCATTTCTCATCTTGTTGGACTGGTTCAATGCTTAGTTGTACATAACCTGCTTTTGGAGTATAAGTGCCTCTTGGATCACCATCCCAAATGAGTTCATCCTCTCCCTCAGTCAAACAGATGTTTGTCCTTCTAAGAGCAAAGATATATCGATCCCAAAGAAAAGCTTGAGGCTCATTGAGTCCCAAGGATCTTCCCTTTTTCCAGCCTTGTTGCCACAATGTTGTGTGGAGGGGATCGACAACTTGGGCAAGGTAGAAACCCCCCTCGATCTAAGGTTGAGCAGAGTTCATCTGGGAGGATGTGTTCTCTCAAGCAGCTTGCCTAGGGGTCTCTCCCAATTTTGAGTGAGTTGCCCAACCCTACCTGTCGAGCTAAATTGTTACCAACCACATCAAAATCTCGTTATACTACCTTCCATATTATTGAGATCCCTGATGTTTTGGTGCTAGGGCTCCTGAGCCATTCTAGTAAAGAGAGTGGGGCCACATACTTTGTAAGGATCACTTGGGTCCAAAGGCTTGTTGTTGAAATTAATTGCCATACTGATTTTTCCACCAGAGCTTTTGAAAATAGAAAAATATTTTTTAAGCCCCATCTGCCCAAGGCCTTTGGTTTCCCAATTTTCTCACAGCGAACATAGGGCATCACTCAGTTTTCTGATTCCCCCCTCCAGAGATAAGAGAAGGACATTCTTCTTGCTTTTTCTAGAATTCCTTTTGGGATCCAAGAGAGGGACATCTAGTATACGGGGATTGCTTCCAAAACTAACTTTATTAATACTAACCTCCCTTCCCTTGATAACCATTTATTGGTCCCAACTTGTAGTCTTTTTTCTAGCTTTGCCAAAGGCCACGTCCAATCATTCTTCCTATAATCATTTGGTTTTAAGTGAAAGCCAAGGTATTTGAGGCTGTCTTCCAAATTCTGTGTTGGGAAGGGGAGAAGGTATAAATAATGTTGTATGACCTCATCCCCAATCTAGGAGAAAAGTATATTGGATTTTTGTGCGTTAATTCTCATGCCAGTTGCAATTTTGAAAAGTTTGAGGCCCTCCGATACTAAATATGCATCCCTCTTCGACCCATCACAAAAGATTAGTGTATCGTCCAAAAAGAGTAAGTGGGTAATGGCCATCCCATTTGAGATTTTAATACCAGAGAAATGCCCACCCACCTTTTCCTCTGCCAGGTAGCAGCTAAGGCCTTCAGCTACAAGGAGGAAGAGTAGAGGAGAAAGAGAGCATCCTTGTCATATTCCTCTCTCCGCTTGAAAAAAAGTAGTGGCATAACCATTGAGTAGAATGGATAAGGATACCGAGTTCAAACAAGCCATTATCCAGTTGATGAAAACCAGTCTGAAGCCTAGGTGAATCAGAAGCATTCTGATGTATAACCAGTTTACCCGATCAAAGGCTTTGGATAAATCTATTTTAATCACGACTACTTTTAGCTTCTTTAGTTTAATGTTGTGTAGACCTTCTTGTGCCAGTCCAATAGCCTCATGAATCTGTCTGCCTTCGAGAAAGACAAACCGTTCCCCACAAATGTGTTTTGAGAGAATTAGCTTTAGCCTTTTACTGATTACCTTTGAGATAATCTTGTACAGACAATTACAAAGGGAGATCGAGCGAAAGTCTTCAAAGGAGGATGGGTTGTCTGTATTAGGGATCAATGCTATGAAAGTAGCATTTATTGGGTTGTGAATATGACCTCTCACCCTCGATTCTTCAATCACCTTCAGTAGATCAGTTCCAAGAATGTCAAAGCACCCCAAATAGAATTCAATATGCCAACCATATGGGCCATGAATCTTCCCTTTTTGGAAAGAATGTAAGACTACTATCAACTCTTTTTCAATGACCGAGGTAGTTAAGGATCCAACTTCATCATCTTCTACAAATCTAGGGAAGAGCCGGGCCACCTTAATAATTTCAGCAATGGAAGTCTCCTCCCGAGCCATAAAAAGTGCCTTAAAATGATTGGTTCCCAAATTGGCTAGTTCGTTGAAAATTGTTACTTCCTCCCCTTTCTAATCCCTTAGGCTCCAAATGGTGTTGGCCATCTTCTGACCTTTGGAAAAGGCTTGGAAGAATTTTGTGTTTTCATCTCCGTAGGCTAGCCACAATGCCCATCTGTTCCCCAGAAATGTGTTTTGAGAGAATTACCTTTAGCCTTCTACTGATTACCTTTGAGATAATCTTGTACAAAAAATTACAAAGGGAGATCGGCCGAAAGTATTCAAAGGAGGACGAGTTATTTTTCTTAGGGATCGATGCTATGAAAGTAACATTGATTGGGTTGTGAATATGACCTCTCACCCTCGATTCTTCAATCACCTTCAGTAGATTAGTTCCAAGAATGTCAAAGCACCCTAAATAGAATTCAATAGGCCAACCATATGGGCCATGAATCTTCCCTTTTTGGAAAGAATGTAAGACTACTATCAACTCTTTTTCAGTGACCGAGGTAGTTAAGGATCCAACTTCATCCTCTTCTACAAATCTAGGGAAGAGCTGGGCCACCTTAATAATTTCAGCAATGGAAGTCTCCTCCTGAGCCTTAAAATGACTGGTGCCCAAATCGGCTAGTTCATTGAAAATTGTTACTTCCTCCCCCTTCTGATCCCTTAGGCTCCAAATGGTGTTGGCCATCTTCCGACCTTTGGTAAAGGATTGGAAGAATTTTGTGTTTTCATCTCCGCAAGCTAGCCGCAATGCCCGACTCTTTATTCTCCAATGTGCCTCTCTTTCTTCCAAGATGACCCTGCCCCTTTTTTCCAGACCATACAGGTGATCCTTTTCTTCCTGGATATAGAACCCCCATCCTATCCCATATTGTAGTTCTGCTAGTTCCAAGTCAATATCCCTCAGATGTTGATCATGTTTTAGCTGCTTCTCTCTAGCCCAAGTTTTAGTTGCTTGTTTGAGTCTTTTGAGGTTCTCAACAAAAAGTACCACCGCTGGGGTCTAGGTTTGTTCTGGTAGTTTCACCAATAAATCCCTTACTAGATCCAGAAAGGTTGGATCCGTGAGCCAACCCTCAAAGAATTTGAAGGGGCTTGACACCCTACTAGATTTGGTCCCGAATTCTAACAGAATCAGAAGATGATCTGATTGTCCCCCATAAGTAACCCATTGTCATACTAAAGCAGAAGAATCCAAAATATCGTCTGTCAATAAGAATCTGTCCAGTCGTTTGGCCACCCAGTTTGAACCAACCCGTTTGTTACACCATGTGGGAGAGAGTTTTTGGGGTTCTACATCCACCAACCCCACTTGGTCCAGGAAATTTAGAAAGTAATTGTTTAGTGGGTCCGGTACAACTCTAGGTTCCCAAACCTCCGATGTGCCTAATGAGAAATTGAGGTCTCCACCAAGTAGAAAGTCCTTATGATTAAACCATTCGCACTTAGCTATTGTGCTCCAATAGATTTTTCTATCTTGATGAGGACCATAGATGTTTATAAAAGTTAAATTGTGACCCAGGTCTGTGGAGTAGATGGTTAGACCAATCCCCGAGATAAAACCCCAGACAGTTTGCAGTTTGCAGTTCCTTTCCTTCCAACTAGTGGCCAAACCCCCTGAGCGGCCTCTAGCATCTACTATTGCAAAGCTCCATCCCGAGAGAAGTGTTTCCAAGGTCTTAACCACTAATACACTATACCCTAGAGTTTCTTGCAGAGGAATGACATATGGCGAGCATTGTTCGACCAATATTCATAAGGACTATTTTTTAGAGGGGTTCGCCAACCCCCGATAGTTGAAAGAGAGGACTTTCATGAGGTAACTCCTTCCCGGGGAAGCTTTTCTCTAAGCACCCATTCGATTGAGGATTTTTTGCCTGATTCCAGGTCAATTCTAGCCCGATCTTGTGCCAGATATAAATGTGATTTACGACCCCTTCCTTTACCCACCGAATGCGACTGGGGTAGTGGCCCCAGCTCCGGGCAACCATCAAGAGAGATCCATTCTCTAGGAGGTCCTCCTTGACCACCGATCTACTCCTAATATGGTAACAGACTCTGTTGCCTTCTGAGGAGGAGTCTGTTGAGGCCGAAGGTGTGGCAAATGTGGAAGGGAGGGTGGAGAGATGCGATGTTTCCAAGGAGGTTGGAGAGGGGGTTCCTGTAGAAAGGGATGGAGAATCACCACCTGGAGTGGGAGATAGTCCGGTAGAGTTCATATCCACATCCAATATTGTGAATCCCAACCCCCCAAGTTTGTGGATGGTGTCACCAACAAGGGTGAAAAAATCGACGAGGAAGAGGAGAAGGGACAGTGGAGAGAGGCCAGACTGACTAAGGATTGAGTCTTCACTCCCAAAGTAAGTGAAGGAATCCCATAATTTACAACCAAATCAAAAGACTCCGAAGATGTAAAAGAAGATACTTCCAAAGTTTACATACCAGTAAGTTCTTTATCACGAGGGAGAAGGTTTTCCAAAGAAGGCGAAGAAAATGGACCAGCTGCCGAAGGCACATCCTGCCCAGTTCCCTAGTTTCACCTGCTACCTAAATCCTGTCCTACCGTGCGTACATCCTTAGTAGACTGTTGATCCTTTCCTTTGTATTCCCCGACGTCTATCTGATGTTCCCATTTCTTTCTCGGAGGAGAGGAGGAAGATATTTTTCCTTTTGCCTTCCGATCTTTGCCCTTGAATGGGATGGGGAAATTCACAATACCATGCCCATAGACTTGGCATCTAGGGAACCTAAAAGGGATTCCTTTGTAGTCCAGGGTTTGTACAAAAGTCCCAGCTGCAGATTCGATGGTAATCTCCTGATATAAACCCTTCCATAGATTAATCAAGACCAAAATGCGAGCCACTGTCATGTAACCTGTAACTTCAAAAGACATATCAACTTCGAGGTATCTGCCCAAAAGGTTTCCAATTGCCGCAAATTGGTGTATATTCCAGAATTGCATCGGAAGGCCTGGGAGCCTTACTCAAATGGGTTCCTCGTCAATCCGTTCTCGCTTCGCATCAAAAGTTGGTGTCCAACATTTGAGTACTGTAGGGTGTCTACAAATCTCCATACCTTCTTTAGTACCCAATCCACATCATCCGTGGAGGAGACGACAAAGGAAAATCACCCTCTAGTAAGTAGCCTGATGTGGGGTATCTTGGAGATCTGGTAGCCAGAAATTGGTAACCCAATTTTTGAGGAAATCCATACCCAGGTTTTTTCCCCTGACCCTTNCTTCGCATCAAAAGTTGGTGTCCAACATTTGAGTAGTGTAGGGTGTCTACAAATCTCCATACCTTCTTTAGTACCCAATTCACATCATCCGTGGAGGAGACGACAAAGGAAAATCACCCTCTAGTAAGTAGCCTGATGTGGGGTATCTTGGAGATCTGGTAGCCAGAAATTGGTAACCCAATTTTTGAGGAAATCCATACCCAGGTTTTTTCCCCTGACCCTTCCCACCATTGCTTTTTATGAGAAGTCCAAGATCCTATCCATGGCAACGTCCTCGCCGAAGACAAGCTTCTCAACACCAATCCTTTCCCTAGCACACCTGACAGCTTTTGACTGCCATCCTTCCGTGCTGATCTAGGCTTTGTTGGATTTCCCCCCCTTTTGTGAATTACTGGTGGGGATTCCCTTCTTGGGTTCAAAGGAAGTATCATTGGGAAAAGAAGAGTCGACCTCGCAACCTGCGACCCCAGGTTCCTTATCCCCAACCTGCTAGACTTCCACTAGGAAGTCTGATGGTGAAAAAACTTGTGTGGCAGTGAAACCTTCTGAAACCCCGATCGAGCGCTCAATAAAATGGGTCTCAAGCAGGTCCGAGAATGGTGCGCTGTACCCAGAGGATAGCTCCCCCGCGACAAACCCTAGTCTCCCTTAGAGACCTTCTGGTGGCTCGGTGTAAAAGGAAAATTTCCCATCCCATCCTTTGGAGTATATTGGTCCTTTTGAAGGTGGMAACTGCTGTTCCGGAGAGGAAGTCATACCAAGCCAGTCTGCCATCGAAAACCCCAAACCTCCTAGCTCYACGCTTSGTGGMAAAAAAMTATCAYTGTCCCCCTGCCTTGTGAGCCCATTTTCAATTAATTCACCTGATCCACTTGTTRCATGCTAGACACTAGCCAAAATGCCTCCCGATGATAAAGCCAAATATGGTGAGGTGTGCCCCACAACATCCGAGGAAAAGGAGATGCCCTTGTCCTGTAGCGACTCCATGCTTCGGTAAAGGGCCTAAACTGCACTGACCTTACGCTGAAAACTATGGTAACCACGTGGTCCTTGGTCACTTCCATACTGACAGTACCAATACCTCCTCAAATCGCCTCCGCCATTGTCGTAAACCCTAATTCGAATCCCAAGTCTCTCATTTTCAGAGGTGTCATAAAAACATCAAGATACAGATGCACTTCATTAGAAATCTCATTCATGATCGAGTTATTGAATTGTTATTTTTCCCTAGAGAAGATCAAGTTGCATATATTTTCACAAAGTCGCTTACAGAAGCGAAGATTTCCAAACTTTGATCTATGTTAGGAGTTCAGGAAGTTGTCATTAAGGGGGGATAGGCTCTAATGCCTCCTTCCTTCTCCTATTGTGTCACCTTTGTAAATCCTTCAATCCTATCCGAAGTTGTTCTTAAGGGGGGATGCTAGGATATTTAAACACTTAGGAGTTAGTTAAGATCAACTTGGTCTAATGCATCGTTAGGTAAAAGTGTGTTTCCTTAGTATGCATTTGTAGTTAGGAAATCCGACGGTCATGATATGTTCTTGACATAGAGTGATCCGACGACTCATATTCTTTTCGATCTTAACGACTACATTGATCCGTGGCTTAACACCTAATTGGTCCATGATCTCTATTTAAAGAGCATAGAGGGTCATTTTCCGGTGATCAATTGTGAGGAAATCTCTTTTTAATCTCTCTATAATATTTTTCTTTTGCATTAATAAATTGCTCCAAGTGGTCATGTTGGCTGGGGCTATGGATGTTTCCCCATAAGAATTTTACCACACAAAAACATCAGTGTGCTGATCTTTGATCTAGTTGTGTGAGTGGTTACTGAATGCGTTCGTCCTCTGTTGGAATACTAATGTTGTTGAACAATACATAGATACTTTTTTTCTTTTTAAATTTGAATTTATTTATTTTAAATATGGTTTAAGAGTTGAGATAAAATGTTATATTATATGAAATTGATTTATTTATAAAGAGAATAGTCTTATTAGGATTATAATTTGTTGTTAATTGTTTTATTTTTTATTTTATTTAGTTAATTGAGAAGTTGATTTATAATTGAATTCAAATGCTTTTTTATATATATGTTAAAATCAAGAAAAAAAGCATACGAAACCTCCAAAAATTACATCAAAATGTAGAAGACAAAATTCATGTGTTAAAGTCTATTTTAGAGATATTTTTGAATGAACATCTAAATTATGAATTTGAAATAAAAAAGCATTAATGGTATCATAAAACTAGTCAAAAAATCATCGGATAAAAATTTCTAACACAAAAGAGCAACAAAATTGAAGTTGGAAGGCCATCAAATTTATTTGAATTTATTTGTTTAGTGGTATCATAAAACTAGTCAAAGAATCATTGGATAAAAATTTCTAACACAAAAGAGCAACAAAATTGGAGTTGGAAGGCCATCCAATTTATTTGTTGGCAAATGAAAACGTATTAGCAAAAGGGACATCAAATTTATTTGTTGGCAAATGAAAACGTAATAGCAAAGACGATTGTTTAATTTTTTTTAACATAAATAAAATGATTTTTTATAAATAATCAATAGAAATTTTGTGTAGGAATGGATTTTTTTTATTGTAGTTATAATTTTAGAATTTTGAAATTTTCAAAACCACATTTTTTAATATATATAATCATTTTTTAAACATTTTTCAAAATATATCCTTTTTAGTATATGAAATTTTTGCTTATATTAATCATTTGCAAAATATTTATTTTTTCTATATTCTTTTTTTTTTAA
>SNQJ01S0023201.1:49251-74545 GCA_010110895.2 Picea sitchensis | reverse complement strand
GTATTTGTAACTATTTAGAGCCGTAAATGATTTAACACATTAGAAAGATGAATAAACATATTTATTGTTAGAAAAGTGAAATTTTAAATGAAAAAAAAATCAACGTTTTCAAAATTTTGAACATTTTTATGGTGTTATTTATTATTGTTGTTTATTTGTTAAGTTTACCAAATACACTAATACACTATATCTATATATTGTATAAATAATTTTTTAAAAGTGAACTTTTTATTTTACAATTACTACTTTCTTTTAGTTGTCCACTTTGCTTAAATTTAAGTCTTAAAATATTTTAATATTAAAAATAATATTAGTTCTAACTAAAAATCCATATACACAAATTCTATTAGAATCGCTGCAATGCTATCTAATATAAATACTCTATATATAATACATATAAAAATTAAATATTAAACTATTGTATGTGTTGGAGTAATATCAAATTAATAATGATCAATTAAATAATATACAAGTTTAAATTTAAGGGGGCAGAGTATGTACATCTCCGTAGACATTAGTAGTTAAATAGTTGTGCAGAGTGGGTCAGTTGTCCCACAAACAAGGGGGTCTCATACACCAATTTGGTGTCTGGCTTAGCCATGACCTTAAAATTAGATTATTATTATTATTTTTTATTTGCTAGTTTGTTCGTGACCTGCGGGACTAGCCTATGGCTGAGAAACCACAACTCAAGGGCATCTAAGATGTCAAAATCACTCGGGGATCGCACCCGGTCTTAGCCACACCAACCCTTAACATAGCTAGATTTTTGTGCTCGCAGGTTTAGAACCGATGACTTAACATCATGGAATGCCTTAACAACACACTCCGTCAACTGTCCTACACCTCGGGGACTAAAATTAGATTATTATTATTATTATTAGGTATCAATAAAGTCATTTTATTGTAGCTTATTTTATATTTTTATACTTTATTTCACTTTAGCGTGTTTCTCACTCACATTCATAAAATGGTTTGACTCAACTAGTATGTAATCCTTTCTAAGAAAGTTTTCACTTCTTATTTTAATGCAATGCAATACAAAGAACTCTTTCAAGTTATTTTTGTTTTTTTATGTGTTCGATTTCTATGATATGGTATGAGAGTTCATTGAGAGCCACATAGTCTATGAAAGCGCCAAGACTTAGGGACTATTTCCAGTAGAGATGGATCGAGGGATCGTTAGTGTAGCACATCGAAGAGCCAAAAGGGTTTTGTTGAAACTATATATTGATTCATTTTACTTTTTATAATATGTTTTCTCTGTTATTCCCCCTACCCCCACCCTCATGAGCCAAAAGGGTTTTGTTGAAACCGTGTATTGATTCATTTTACTTTTTGATACTAAGTTTTCTCTATTATTCCCCCAACCCCCACCCTCATGAGCCAAAAGGGTTTTCTTGACACTGTGTATTGATTCATTTTACTTTTTGATAATAAGTTTTCTCTATTCTTCCCGCCATCCCCACCCTCATATATGAGGAAACATATATATGTTTTCTCTATTATACCTCCCACCGGCCACCCACCCTTATTGGGTGGGGGGAATAATAGAGAAAACATATACACCCACCCTCATATATGGAGAAAACATATATGTTTTCTCTATTATTCCCCGCATCCTCGACCCTCATTGGGTTGGGGAAATAATAGAAAAAACATATATATGTTTTCTCTATTATTCCCCCACTCCCCACCCTCATATTGAAGCAAATCAGGGAACCTTGTTATCGTGGTTCCATAAAGGGTAAAAAAATAATTTGTATTTGAAGTTGTACGAATCCAACCATACAGTAGCAAAAGATCAACTATCATATAACAACCGATCGTACAGATCAACGACACATGTGAATATATAAGTGTACACATGTAGTATTAACAACTACCAAGGACTGTATGGATGTAATACAAGCAATCGCCAAGGACTGTACGACTGTACGAAACTATAATTCCATCCGCCAAAGAAAAATTAGGAGTGTGAACCAACAACCAGAGAAAATTTGGATTGTTTGAATTGTTTGGCTTGCTTGACAGTCAATTCAGGGAAATTTCTCAAGTTTCTTGACAATACAGATGAATTGGAAGCAGATCTGACTTGTCCTTGCCTATATCGTTGCCTAAATTTGCAAATTTTCAATTTTTAGCTACTATTTTATTGATTTTCAGCAAATCCAAGGAAAAATTCACTGTGTTTGGTGTTGTTTTTTTTAGCAGATCTCAAAATCTATGTGATTTGGTGTTGTTTGAGAGCATATCTATGTGTTTTGCTAATGATTTTGAGTAGATTTATCAAAACATGTGGGTGTTGGGGCTATTCTGGGGTAGATTTATTAGAAATATGCATGCTTTAAAGTGATTCATGGCCACTACAAGAGTTTAAAGATAATGTCCAGGGCTCACATATATGTGAGCATGGTGTTCTTACTCCACGATTGCAGATTGAGGGAGATAAGAATATGTATTTTCAACATTTTACTTTGTTTCAAAATACATATTTTCATTTTGCTTGTACTATTGATTGCTTTACCCAACATCATGCTAGAAGGTAGGCATAGATTCTCTGGTAAGAGCTACAATATGTGGAACCAACATATGTTGGCCATAGTTGAGTACACATGCTTGGATATTGTTGTCCTATGTAAAGATATTTGACCACAAGTTGTGGGTAGAGACTATGAAAAGTTTGATGAGCAAGACAGAAAAATATAATGCTACTTAAGTTGTCCGTGACAAATGCTTCTTAAGGTCTAGACAAGGAATACTTTAGTAGGGATTTGGAAGCATTTGAGAGAGTTGCATGAGATTTGGACAAGAGTCTTCTTCCTAAAGAATACGTTGTTTTCAATAATGATGAATGAGAGTGCATCCTTGCAAAAACATTTACTCAAAATCAAGGATATTGAAAAGAATTTGTTGGCCATTGGTCGAAGGATTAAAGAGGGGAACATGGTGGTAATCACGCTAAAAAAATTACCACGTGTTTATGAGCACTTTATTGAGCCCTAAATATCACCACTACGAATGTTGACCTGATGTTTGACGAGTTGTGTAATAAGCTCTTACAATAGGATAAATGGAAGAAACAGTTCAGTAGTAGTAGTGAGGCAGAGGGTTCAAAACATGCCTTTGCAGCCAATGTCAAGGGCAAAAGAAAGTGAGAAAATAAGAAAGGTCAAGGCAACGGTGAAGATGCAACAAAGAGTCTAAAGAAAATCACGTGTCACTATTGTGGCAAGGTGGGAAATATGAAGAAGCACCCAAAAAATAGTTTTACTAATTAGAAAAACAACCATGGAGGGTCTCAATAGAAGGCTCATGTCATATAACATATAGAGGAGGAGTCAACCTTCTATGAATTCATGGCCAAGAGACAAAAAAATGAGCTCAAGTTATTTTCTTGGCACATAGATTTAGGTGCATCACGACGTTTCACCAATAGGTAGGATTGGTTCATGGAGTACACTACTTGTTCCTCTAAAAATGATCTTTGGTGGTAGGGAAGAGTTCACAATAGTAGGCAAAGAAAATGTACAGATTTCCTTTAGAGGAAAAAAAATGATTTTCCTCTATGTGTATTATGTGAGGGGCATGGAGCTTAATCTATTGCCAGTTAGTCAAATTATGAGGCATTTCCTCCATGTAAATGTCAACTTTAGCAATCACAAATGCTTCATAGTTGACAAAAAGACCAAAAATACTATTGCTATTGGTGTGGAGGATCATGGACTATTTATATTGGTTGGCAATGGCCAAGTCAAGGAGCATGCATTGGTAGCCAAGAGTGAATAAAAAATAGTACACTTTCCAATCATCAATATGGGCACCTAAACTTGACCTACCTCTCTTATTTGTCTCAAGAGAATTTGGTATATGGACTTCCTAACATCCAACAATAGATTCAAGGTGTGTGTGGAGCTTGCTAGGCAAGGAAGTAGCACAAAGCACCATTTCATGAAGGACAAGCTTAGAGACCATAGAGAGTACTTCAACATGGTTCGTGTAGACATTTTTGGACCAACAAACATGGCATCCATCATCAATGCCAGGTATTTCATTTTTTTTTTGTTGATGACTACAATAGAAAAATGTGGGTGTATTTATTGAAATTGAAATATGAAGTGTTTAATGAAATTAAAAAGTTTCAAGTGTTAATAGAAAACATATTAAGTTGTCATATTACCACTCTTATGTTTGATAATGTTCGTGAATTCTATTCCAAAGAATTCAATAACTTTTGTGCTAAATATGGGATAAAAAGACAATTCACTACACCCTACACTCCATAGCAAAATGGAGTGGTTGAGATGTAGAACTACACTATCATAGAAATGGCTAGGTGTATGATGGAGAACAAGTGTGTTCCCAATAAGTTTTGGGCTGAGGTAGTGTTCACAATAGTATGTTTTTTGAATAGATATGCAATGATGGTGGTGAAGCAAAACACCAAAAAGGAAGCATGGTCTGGGAGGAAGCCCAAAACTAGTCATCTTAAAATATTTGGTTCTATTGCATCTGCTTGGATTCTAGATGAGAAAAAAACCAAGCTAGACCAAAAGAGAAATAAATTTATGATCACAAGGTCTAATGACATTCATAAAGCTTAAAGGTTGATTAATATAGACACCAATCAATTGAGCTTCAACAAAGATGTCCTAGTTGATGAAGAAGATATGCTATTCAAAGATTCTTTAGAGTTCAAAATTACTACAAAGAAGCCAGTTGTGGCCAAGGATTCAAGTGTCAAGATTGAGGAAACTCCACCTGAAAGGGATGAAGGTCTCGAGCATGAATATCTCCCAAGTCGGTAATTTCTAATGTAGACAACCATAATCGACATTCAGATGATATAGGTACAAGTAGCCCAAGTCATGGTGATAACACCGTCTTGAATGAGGATACCAAGAAGAGGCCAAAGAGGTGGCACAACACCATTGGATATGTTCAAGTGGGTGAAATGATCAAGGGACGATCATCAAGAGGTAAGCACAAACAAAAACCAAACATAATCAACTTTGCTTTGATGGCCAATGTTCATGGAGTTTATGAGCCATAGGTTTTCAAGGAGGCAATAGGGAAAATTGAATGAGATAAGGCCATGGAAATCAAACATGAGATTATAACGAAAAATCACACTTAGGATTTCACGAACCTTCCACCAGGGAAGAGACCCATTGTCTACAAATGGGTGTACAAGGTCAAGTATAAGGTAGATGGAACACTTGACAAGTACAAGGTACGCTTGGTTTCAAAAGAGTTCTCTTAGCGAGAGGGCCTCAATTACGAGGAGACCTTTGCTCCTACAAAAAAGATGAGTGCCATCCGATTAGTTCTAGCCATGGCAACACAATTTGGCTCGAAGGTCTATCGGAGGGACATGAAAAGTGCCTTCCTCAATGGAGATTTGGAGGAAGAAGTATAAATGTATCAACCATAAGATTTTCAGGTTCCATGGAAGGAGCATCATGTTTGTAGACTTGTTCCATATGTCCTGAAGCATGCACCCAGGACATGGTACATTAAGATTGACAAGGACTTGGATGAATAGGGGTTCTAACAGAGTCCTTCATATTCCAATTTGTACATTAAAAGCATTGGTAACAATATCATTCCATTGGTCATTTATGTAGATGACATTATTACGGGCAACGAGGCAAGTGTTATTGAATATATCAAATCTAATATGAGTAAATATTTTGACATGACTAATCTATGCCTCCTACATTATTGTCTAGGTGTAGAAGTTTGGAAAACAGGTAGCAATATTTTTGTCTCACAAACAAATATGCCAAGAGTTTGCTCAATCGGTTCAAAATGATAGATTGCAAAATCTCATCTACACTTATGGAGAAAGGGTTGAAACTTTTAGCCAAGGCTAACTCTAAGGTAGTGAATGAGTTAGTCTACAAGCATCTAGTTGGGATATTGATATACCTTAGAACCACTAAGGTTGATTTGAGCTATGCTATGAGATTCAATACCATATTGATGACAACGCCGAAACTAGAACATTTGACTAGAACAAAGAGTGTTGAGATATGTGAAAGGAACACTTGACTTTGACATTCTATACAATAGAGGAAAATACCCTAGGTTGAGTCGAGATACAGATTTAGATTGGGAGAATCGTGTGGATGATAAAAGAATTACCTTTGGATATGAATTCCAGGGACGTGGTTTTAATACCCATATATTTTGGTGTTGTGCGATTTAGTGATACCCCAAATGCCCATGATGTCTTTGTGAGAAATTCCACTTTCTATTTGTTTGATAAGTTTATGAACTAGAAAATCAAGAAGGGATTATAGATTGATCGTTCACAAGCTATGGTTCAAACGTAGTGATTAATGGTGAGAAAACCTGCATTGAGAAGGAAAACATAATTTGAGAAACTAGGGCCTGTTGAATCTAGGTCACCTCTTATAATTGTATAAGGTGAATTAAGTGCCTTCCTAGACAACGAAGGGATATTCTTGGATGAGGTATATCATGCATGTGGATAACAAGGTAATATACGGTAAATCAAGCGTCTTCGATGTCATGTCCTAACGATCAATTTATTTTTCTCCATACAATAGAAGTTTAATTATCATTAGCCCATGCGATTGATGAATTAGGAAATGAACAAGAATGGGAACAAGGAAACCATTATTTGCAATAGCAAGACACAATGGTGACCCCTCAAAATGATATTTCAAGGTGATGAAATATCTTGTTCTCCAAGAGGGCTCCACATACGTACCACGAGATCGAGCGAGTGTTATTCTCTATAGAGTTTGGAGATGGGAATTTTTTTTGGATGTTGACCATAGAACTGGAAACCCTAACTACTCGATTGGAATAATTTTGTGGTGGTTTCAATTCTGGTATGCAACTACTAGCAATTCTTCTCTGTATAGCCGAGTGTCTAGTTCTCACCCTCTATGGGAAAGAAAAAAAACTAGTCAAGTCCTCATTTTAACTCAAATTCCCATTAGTGATTAGAATGATGGTTTGGAACTAGGGCCTAMATAAAATAAAAAAAGTTCTCATAAGAGCCCTCTTCCCATTATGAGTGATTAAGCCAGGTTTCCTTAGTGAAGGTCAAGGGAATTTTTTTATTTTATTTTATTTCATTTTAGTTGTGTTATCATGTGTGAGTTTTGGAGAAGACATGTAATCCTCATAGGTTGGGTGGCAAAACAAAAGTCCAAAAGGATGAATTTTTATTGAAGGGATTGAAAAACAATAATCACTTCGAATGGAACATTGCTTACCTGGGTACAATGAACCACTGGAAATAGGTAAGTGGATGTTGAATTGATGAGACATGCTTTCTTTGATCGCTCCTGACAACAAAATAATTTCTATGCCACTTGTGCTCAATCACCCACTATTTCTCCAATGTCTGGCAAAGTGTAAAGTGAGAAATAAGACCCTTTGTGCCCTTTTTATAATATACCATACCCTTTTACTTAAAAAAAAAGGTCAATCAACACGCTTTCACAATTTAAGAATTTTGTCCAAATGCAATGTGTCATACCTTTGGAAACTTTCCAAAGGTGTGATGAGTCTCTTCAACTTCACCTCATTCTCTTCAACGTTATTTTGCTGTGAAATGCTAAATATCACACTCCTCTAAAATTTGACACTGTGCAATACATGGTAATATGGCCATCTTTAAAATCTTGCAAATGTATGATATGTCACAAATAATTTTGGATCTAAACTGTTAAGTTTTAATGTTGTTATTAGATTCTTTTCAATTTACTAGAGAATAATAACATAAGTAGGATCACTGAAAGAAACACAATAACAAGTTACACAACATTTTATCCTGGGAAACCCTCATGGGGGAGAAAACCCAACAAAAATTCCTCAATAATAGATTGCCAATACAATGCCAAGACTTAGACCAAAACACTAAAGAATATCCAAGACTGAGCATGCGCCTCTCTTCTCCTTCTTGTAACTGTAACTACCTCCAAATGACGCACGCTTGTTTAGTGACTTAGTGAGTGAATGAATGAGGTGCCATCCTCACTTATATATACTAGTTGAGGGGGTGCTAGGGTTATGTCTCTTCACCAAGCAGGGCCAAATTCTTCCAATAGTGGTTAAAACTACTTTATTAAACCCTAGGAGACGACTTCTCAAATGCCACCATATAAATATGGTTTGACCAATCCACAAAAGGGGATTTAGTCTTATACAATATATGAGATGGTCAATCCACAAAAGGGGATTTGATCTATAAGATAATAACTCAATTATAATTAGAATATTCTTCGAAGTTACAATATTTCAACACCCCCCCTTAATGAGAAGGGTATTCTACTAACATAATCCAATACAACATCATCAGGAGAGAGAGGGCAGAAACATCATCAACATCTGGAACATTGACTAGAATATATACAAATCATCAGAAGCTTTTCTCATCATCAATATCATCATCCACAACATGGAGTTGGAGCAACATCATCATCGTCATCAAAATGAGGTTGAAACATCAACATCAATTAGTATAAAGAAATAACAACAATATCACCAACACAAGGTTGGTACACCATCATCAACAACACGAGGCTGATACAACATCATCAACAACAACATGAGGCTGATAAAACAACATCATCAACAACATGAGGCTGCTATAACACCATCGTCATCATATGGCAACATAATGAGGCAGATGCAACAACAACATTTTGTGGTACTCTGACAGACCGTCCTTACCGGACCTTCGAGATATGCCCATGAATCATAATATTCCCTAGGATATAAAATCCTAACAGATCTACCACGTGGTACTCTGACAGACTGTCCTTATCGGACCTTCAGGATCTTCCCATGAATCAAAATAAAATCCTAACAGAGCTACCACTACTGACCACAACTAGCATATACATGCACAGGTACTCTGACAGAACTTCCTTACTGGGCCTTCGAGATCTGCCCAGGGATGATCAATCCCCTAGGATATAAAATCCTAACGGAGCTACCTGCTATTGGTTAGGATACCATAGTATCATCAACATCACTCCCCCTTTCGAGGAAGGTCCTTTCGAACTATACCAAGTTTGTCTCGAAAGTATTCAAACTTTACACGAGATAGAGGCTTGGTCAACACATCTGCAACCTACTCATCTGTGCCAACATATTGGATTTTTAAAACTCCCCTATGCACCATATCACAAATGTAGTGATATCAAATTTCTATGTGCTTCGACTTATCATGGAAACCTGGGTTCTCCATCATCTTTATGAAACTCTGGTTATCACATAGAATCATGGTGGCTTCCATATCCAGATCGAATAGACCTGTCAACAACTTCCTAAGCCATATGGATTCACAACTGGAAGAACATGATGCAATTCATTCCACTTCTGTCGTGCCGAGAGAAATACTGGATTACTTCCTGCTCTGCCATGAAGTCATGGTTGACCCCAGACTAACACAACATCCTGAAGTGCTCTTTCTATCAGAAACACTTCCATCCCAATCTGAATCAATATAACCAAACAGTTCGAAGTCATGAACTCTAGTAGAGAAGAGACCATAATCCAACGTACCCTTAAGGTATCTCATCCCATGATTTGCAGCTACAAGGTGAACACATCTGGGCTCTACCAGATACTGACTCAAGGTGTTCACAACAAAGCATATATCTGGCTTGGTATTCGTCAGATACATCAAGGGGCCAATGATATGTCTATACAGAGTAGCATCAACCAACTCTGACGAAGTATCAACCACGAGCTTAAACTTTGTTTCCATGGGTGTGTTCATGAATTTACATTCCAACATGTTAAATGTCTTCATTATTTCAACTTCATACTTCCCTGGGTTAAGGAAGCTCTTCTCTGGGCTCTGCCAAACTTCAAGACCTAATAAATAATGCATCAAGCCTAGGTCTTTCATCTCAAATTCTGCAACGACCTTCTTCTTACAATATGTGATGAGATTTTCTTCTCCTGTTAAGAATAATTCATCCACATACAGTAGCAATATAACTGGCTCATCATTCATAACCTTGAAGTAAAGGTTAGAATCAACTTTACTATCGATAAATCCCAAGCTCGTCAGGAAATTATCAATTCTTCCATACCAAGCTCTGGGAGCTTGCTTCAATTCGTATAGAGCTTTCTTCAATCTATTGACATGAGTCTTTCTATATTCAACTTAAAACCCTTGTGGTTGTTCTATATACACTTCTTCTTCAATAACACCATTTAAGTTTTGAATTTTAAGAAGCTATGACTCATGCATTTAAATTAAATTTTCTGTCTAGCTTTTACTTGAGCCATAACTACTGTAGTAAACCAAGATCACAAGAAGAATAACCATGCACAAGAACACAAGAAGTATCATGGGAAACCCTTCTCAACAATGGAAGAAAACCCAGCCAATCCTTTGCTATATTCTTCAAGAGAAAGACCCCCCACACCATCACCAAACCTAGCACACAAGAGGGTGCTGTAATTTTCATAATTTCAAACCACAACTTGTCAAATCATGAGATGACACAATGTTAAGTGTGTTTCCTCAATGGGGATTCACCTTTATTTATATAAGACTTATCACATAAAATGATGTGTCTATTGGCACAATAGGGCCGACCTCAATAACTCAAAATATAATTAATAATTACCATATTAATTATCTTTTACTTTATGGTGGGGTTGACCTATACCCTTTACATCACAAATAGGGTTACATGTAAGTCTGACTCTTGGACAATATAGCAAGGGATATCATACACCTACTAGTGCTCAGCCACTAGGGGCACATCCATCTTTTCTCAGCCACAGGGATGTCCACATCTCTATCTCACTGTGTCTCACATGAGAATCACACTCATTAGTGCTCAACCACTAGGATCACATTCACCTGTGCTCAACCACATGCACGTACAACTCAAGAGATCACTTTCTCATTGTCTCTCACAGGAGAATCACACTCATTAATGCTCAACCACTAGGATCATGTTCACCTGTTCTCGACCACAAACACGTCCAACTCAACATATCACTTTTTTTATTGCGTCTCACAGGAGAATCATTTGGAGTATCACATCATCTCAACTCTCTGCATAGAGGAGACCAATACATAGTTTCATATCTATCTCAGAGAGAACAACACACCCAACTCATGGGATTCCCCACACAGGGGCACACAACATTCCATATCTGCCTCAAAGAGGAACCACACACCCAGTTCATGGGCTTCCCCACACAGGGGCACACAAAATTCCATCTCCGTCTCAGAGAGGAACCACACACTCAACTCATGGGCTTCCTCAACCCACATAGAGGCACAACGTTCCATCTCCGTCTCAGAGACGAACCACACATCCATATCATGGGCACACCCAACTCATGGGATCTCTCTCAGGTCGACTCACTCAGTCTGTTTCCTGGAGGATGTCTCACACAACTGTAATTATCAACACTCCCTCTCATCTAGGGAGGCATTCTCCACCAGTTCAAGTCTCTCACGAAAGTACTTGAACTTCATCTTGGAAATAATCATCAACACTCCCTCTCAACTAGGGAGGTAATCTTCACGAGGCCAAGTATCTCATGGAAGTACTCAAACTTCGTCTTGGCAAGCAGTTTGGTGAAGATATCTGCAATCTGCTCATGTGTAGGAGGGTACTGCACGTGTACTGTTTTCCTCTGTACCATGTCTCTGATATAATGATATTTTATCTCAATGTGTTTCAATATATCATGAAACACATGGTTCTCAGAGAGCTTCACACAACTCTAGTTATCACACTGAATAATAGGATAAGTCTGTCAGAAGTTTGCGAAGCCACACTGCTTCATGGACTGCCATACTCAATGCTACATACTCTGCTTCTGCGGTACTCAAGGCCATAGATCTTTTTTTCCTGGTGCACCATGAAACCATGGCAGACCCCAAGGTAAAACAACAACCGTACATGCTCTTCCAGTCCACTACGCTCCCTGCCCAATCGACATATCCCTTCAAACTCAAGTCTACACTTGAGGCATATCTCATGCCATATCCAACTGTGCCTCATAGATATCTCAATACATGTTTAACTGCTATCCAATGATTCTATCTCGATTGACTCATGAATTGACTAAGTACATGTATCTAGTGTTAACTAGATACATAAGTGATCCAATCAGCTTTGGATCAATCTCGTCTGAATCATCATCATTCATTTTCTTCAAATCCATCACCATCAATGTAGGCATGGATTTTCATTCTGTCATACTGAACTTCTTTAATATCCCCACTGTATATTTTCCTTGACTCAAGAAAATCTCATCAGTCCTCTACCATACTTCTTGTCCCAAGAAGTTGTGCATCATACCCAGATCCTTCATCTCGGAATCAGAAGTCACCAAAATCAGACTATCATCACCAACAATGTAATAATATAGGTTTGGATCAACGACACTCTTGTTGAAGCCCAAACTCATCAAGAATCCATCCATCTTTTTGTACCATGCACGAGGTGTCTTCTTTAGTCCATACAAGACTTTCTTCAACCTGTACACATGATATTTCTCGTTGTATATCACGAATCCTTCTAGCTGCTCGATGTAAACTTCTTCCTCAGTCTCACCATTGAGAAAGGCTGTCTTTACATTCTTCTGATGTAGTTTCCAAATCATATATGATAGTACGGATGGAAGTGTATCAAGCTACTGGATCAAATGTCTTATCATAGACAAATCCCTCTGTTTGTGGGAATCTTCTGGCTACAAATATCGTTTTATATTTCTTGACACTTCCATCAGCTGCATGTCCCTCTTCCCCTTGCAGAGTTTGTCGAGCTTAGACAAGCCTTTCATGGCCTACTACAATGTTTCTGTGAATATCAATTGGAGCAACTAGATCAATAATTGTCTCCCTTTGAACTGTTGAAGGGGAGAAGGTATTTCCTTTTCCTTCTTCTCAAATAGTTTTGACTCCCTCTGAGCCAAGTGACTTCCTCTGAAGTCTGAAGGATAACCATCTTCCTTTGTTGTTAACCTGCCTGGAACAAGGAAACAAACGAAAGGAAAGAAGACAAGAATATCTCCTAGAGGAGATTCATGTGTACATCTCTAGAATCAAAACAATTTAAGGATTGTTGTCACAAATACAACACCTACTTGTAATGTACCAACCTTATAAATGTAGGTTAGAGGCATGATAATTAAAACAATCAAACCTGGATTCTTCACTTCCAGTGTGTTGTTCCTCTGGATGCACTGAGATCCCTCTGGATTCACGATTGTAGCAAATGGTTCCTTCCTCCTGCAAGTACCCTCATGAAAATGATGAAAATAATATATACAAGTGCATACCTGAGAGTGTACACCAATGAAGATTCTTCTTGCTTGTCAATGTCATGATGAGAAATGACATTCCTTGTTTGTTTACCATAGACTAGAAGGAAAATTATGTTGTTGTAGCTTCTTGTGGTCACCTGCCACTGCTACATTCTATAAACAAACTTGTTTTCCCCTGTAGCCACCTTGTACCATACAAGTTTCTGCATCAACCTTGTAGCTTCTTTGTCCAGAAGTACACTACTGTCACTTTCAACACTTGCTGTCCTAACACTGTCACAATAGTCCTTAACACTTTTGACAATCTTGAAACTTCAATCTTGGATTTCATCATGAACACGTGCTTGAGCATTTAGACTTGACACGTAATGATAAATTTTGGCAATAACAAACTTTCCACAAGATTGACCTCAAGATAAACTTGGCCTCCTCCTCCAAGATAAACCTTGTGAAAAACACCTCAAGGAATTCTATTCTGTAGCAGCAAAGGTAATAAGTTCTGTCACAACAATCTCAACCCCGTAACAACCTCAAAGATTCGGTTATGTGGCTCTGTAAAAATTGAGGGAAATTCGGCCCTTGTAACAACAATAAACAGATGAAGAGGAGACCAAAATATATACCAAGAACCTGAGAAAAAATTTAATCAAGAAGCCCCAAAAAGAATAGAATTTCAGAGAGTGCATTAGGCAACAACTATGATATACACGAACGGGAAATTCCACCATCTAACCTAGTTTTGGAATGTTTTCAAGCATGTTTGTCAACTGTCATCAAGGATTGAAAGGCTGCCTTCTGTAGTTTCCATAGATGATCTAAATCTTTCTCAGATTAGTCATATCTGTGCATGCTCCTTGTTACCAGATTGCAAACAATTATTAAAAACTTTAGACTCATCCCTTTTTTTGCCTAAATTTTCCTCTTAACCTGCTTAGATATGTACTCATATCTGTCAACAATTTTGGCCTCGGGACTGTCAAACGATGGCCTCAGTTCTTCCCTCAGAACTTACCCTCAAGAAGCCTCAATTTCTCCCTCACAATCTACAACTTACTTCATGGCTGCGACAACCTCAACCAGGTCCGTGGTCATGCTTTAGAAGACCCTAAATAAGGCTCAATCCAAGCTAGCAAGCTTGCAGCCAACTTCAGAACTTTACCTTAGGGTCCGGTCCTTTCCTTCTCCCACAAGGATCTTCCTTCTGGGTTGTGGAAGACTTAGAGGCGTGCGGCCAACCTCATTCTTTACCACAAAAAATTAAGAAGGCCCGAACCTCTCTTAGCAGTCCACAAGCTCCCACAACTGTCAAGTTTTTCTTTTCACTGTGCATATGGTCTTCTTCAAGAACCCCCTCTGACACCATGTTGAATTTTAAGAAGATATGGATCATGCATTTAAATTAAATTTTGTGTCTAGCTTTTACTTGAACCATAACTACTGCAACAAACCAAGATCAAAAGAAGAATAACCATGCACAAGAACACAAGAAGTATCCTGGGAAACCCTTCTCAACAAGGGAAGAGAACCCAACGAATCCTTTGCTATATTCTTCAAGAGAAAGACCTCCCACACCATCACCAAACCTAGTACACAAGAGGGTGCTGTAATTTTCATAATTTCAGACCACAACTTCTGAAATCATGAGATGAAACAATGTTAAGTGTGTTTCCTCAATGGGGATTCACCTTTATTTATATAAGACTTATCACATCAAATGATGTTTCTATTGGCACAATAGGGCAGACCTCAATAACTCAAAATACAATTAATAATTACCATATTAATTATCTTTTACTTTATGGTGGGGCTGACCTGTACCCTTTACATCACAAATAGGGTTACAGGTAAGTATGAATCTTGGAAAATATAGCAAGAGATATCATGCACCCACTAATGCTCAGCCACTAGGGGCACATCCATCTATGCTCAACTACATGGATGTCCACATCTGTATCTCACTGCGTCTCACAGGAGAATCACACTCACTAGTGCTCAACCACTAGGATCGCGTTCACCTGTGCTCAGCCACATGCACGTCCAACTCAACAGATCGATTTCTCACCGCGTTTCATAGAATAACCACACTCACTAGTTTTCAGCCACTAGGATCACGTTCACCTGTGCTCAGACACAGGCACGTCCAACTCAACAAATCACTTTTTCATTGCGTCTCACAGGAGAATAATCTGAAGTATCACATCATCTCAACTCTTTTCACAGAGGAGACCAATACATCATTTCATCTCCGTCTCAGAGAGAACGACACACCCAACTCATGGCTTCCCCACACAGGGGCACAAAACATTCCATCTCCGTCTCAGAGAGGAACCACATACCCAACTCATGGGCTTCCCCACATAGGGGCACACAACATTCCATCTCAGTCTTAGAGAGGAACCACACACCCAACTCATGGGATTCCTCACCCCACACAGGGGCACAACGTTCCATCTCCGTTTTAGAGAGGAACCACACACCCATCTCATGGGCACACCCAGTTCATGGGCTCTTTCTCAGGTCGACTCACTCAGTTTGTTTCCTGGAGGATGTCTCATGCAACTGTAATCATCAACGTTAAGAAGGTTGTTTGCACATCCATCTGGTGTAGCTTCCACTTCATCTTGGCTCCAAGAGTTATGATGGTTCTGATAGAAGTGTATCTAGCTATAGGAGCAACCGTCTCTTCATAATCAATGCCTTCCTTTTGAGAAAATCCATGAGCTACAAATATTTCTTTACATTTTTCAATACTTCTGTCTGTAGCATGTTTTATCTTGTATATCCATTTGGAAGATACCACATATTTGTTCTTCGATCTGGGAACTACTTCCCATACATCATTCTTTATAATGGACTGATATTCTTCTGTCATGGCATCCACCCATTCTTTCTTCTGAATGGATTCTTCAATGCAAGTAGGTTCCTTTTCTATGAGATCACAGATCAAAGCCATAATACTGGAGAATGGCTTGGGTTTCTTGCTTTGTCTCATGGTTCCCTCTGGGGCACCATACTTCTCTCCATCTTGAATAAGTTCTCTCACCCAAGCTGGCTTTCTCTTGTGAGAGATCTTCATCTGGGGAGGTTCTTGAGATTCTATCATATCATGATATTCTGGAATCTCATCATCAAGGGTAACTGTAACTTCTTTCACAGGGTCTGCAACTCTTGGAGCTACAAGTTCTTCTTCATATACTTCTTCAAGCTGGCATTTTCTTGATCTTTTGAGTGTTGCTTCTTCATCAAAGGTTACATCTCTGATGTTCTCAATATGATGGTAACCATGTATGTAAATTCTGAAGGCCTGAGAGACCTCACAATATCCAACATATATTCCCTTCTTTCCTGAAGGGTCTAGCTTAGTTCTCCTTTCTTTCAGAATGTGTACAAACAATGGACAACCAAATATTTTTAGATGACTTACTTCTGGCTTCTTTCCGTAGAACATTTATTCTGGGGTTTTGAATCCAAGTGCATTATGGGATACTTTGTTTTGGAGATAAACTGTTGTTCCTGTTGCTTCAGCCCATAAGTGCATTGGAATATATTGATCGTGAATCTAGTCTTCACTGCTTCCATAATTGTTCTATTCTTTCTTTCTGCTACACCATTTTGTTGAGGATTATAGGGACTAGTGAGCTCCCTCTTAATCCTGACATCTTTGCAAAATTTTCCAAATTCATTTGAGGTGTACTCTCCTCCATTATCTGACCTGAGTATCTTGATTTTTATTTTGGAGAGGTTTTGTACCAAGGATTTGAATTCCTTGAACTTTCCGAGTACTTCATCTTTTGTCTTCAAGAAATAAACCCAAGTCTTACGAGAGTAATCATCAATAAATGATACATAGTATACATACCTGCTTAGAGAGGTTGATGGCATTGGACCACATACATCTGAGTGGACAAGTACAAACCTTCTTCTTCTGGTACTTAGGATACATAATTTATTCTTATCGTAGTTAATGTCAAGTGCTTTAAGAGCCAAGTATCCTCTCCAGGTATCACAAAACATAATCTTCAATTTCTTCTTTAGTTAACTTCTTGGGTGGCTCATCATCTTAAGCTGCATGGGCATGATGTCTTTTGTTATTTATCTTCTTGAATTCTTCCCCTCTAGCAGGAAAATTCTTAGCAATGTGTCCCATCTTATCACAATGATAACATTGATAAGAGGAGAAATATTTTTCTTTTCTTTGCCCCTTCTGATATTTCTGGAATCTCCTTGGAGGGTGAGATTCTTTATGGAAGTGTGTGAATCTCTTTGGAGAGTGAGATTCTTTATGAGGGTGGGCCTCCTTTTGGAATGAGACCTTTTCTTTCCTCCTTTAGCATGAGCATCTAGGGATTGATCTTCATCTCTTAATAGTATGGCTTGTCGATTAGCCACTCTTGCTTCTACTTGAACACATTCTTCCCATAGACTGTCAAATTGGAGTTTCTTTTTTCTTGCACACATAGTTTGGATGAAAGCATCCCAAGGTCTTGTGAGACCATTAAGAGATTTCATTATGAGTTCATCTTCATCTAGGTTGTCTCCAATTGCTTTTAATTGTTCCTTGAATTGAGAAACCCTACAGAAATAGTCATGAATTGTTTCTCTTTTTTGCATCTTTGTATTCTTGAGTTGGGTTCTCAAGTTCATCTTCCGGTTGATGTTCTTTCCTTCATACATTCTGGTTAGGGCATCAAACATCTCTTTTGGATTACTCTTAGAAGACACTCGAGAGATCAAGTGATCCTTAATAGAGTCTGCAATTATCCTTTTGGCCCTAACCATATCCTTCTTGGAATTCGCTTTGGCAGCATCTTCTTCAGGTTCTGGTACATTTTCTTTTATGAATTTTGCAAGGTCATTCTCTTCAAGAATGAGTCCAATTCTGTACTTCCAGGAAAAAAAGTTTTCCACACCTTCTAACTTGTCAATAAGCTTGGTGCTTGTAGACATCTTGACCCGGAGCTAGGAAAATGACCATAAAATGAAAGTGCTTAGAAAGTGAATTTGAACTTACCAGGAGATGCGTTGGGCCGAGGTGAATAGGCCAGAGTTTTCTATTTTAAAAAAATCCAAGTTTTACCCCTTGAAACTTGACCTGCGCAAATTTGGACTGGTACTTCTGGTACTGGTTCTGGTTTCCTGGTTTTCTGGTACCAGTCAAAACTAGGGTTTTACTTTTTGGAGGCTCTGGCCACTGAAAAGGTGCACTCAAACTTCCAAATGATGCGCTAGGGTAGGGCGCACTTCCCTAGAAGTTTTTTGGTCAGAAATTCCTTTCCAATAAAAAACCTTAATTTTCTTGTACAACAACACTGACGTTTTTGGATACCAAGTGAAAGGTGCTCTATTCGGTCAAGCTCTGATACCATTTTAAGTTTTAATGTTGTTATTATATTCTTTTCAGTTTACTAGAGAATAATAACATAAGTGGGATCAAAGAAACACAATCACAAGGTACACAACATTTTATCCCGGGAAACTCTCATGGGGGAGAAAACCCAACAAAACTTCCTCAATAATAGATTGCCAATACAATGCCAAGACTTAGACCAAAACACTAAAGAATATCCAAGAATGAGCATGTGCCTCTCTTCTCCTTCTTGTAACTGCTACTACCTCCAAAAGATTGGCACTTGCTTAGTGACTTAGTGAGTGAATGAATGAGGCACCATCCTCACTTATATATACTAGCTGAGGGGGCGCTAGGGTTATGTCTCTTCACCAAGAAGGGCCGAATTCTTCCAATAGTGGTTAAAACCACTTTATTAAACCCTCGGGGCCGAGTTCTCAAATACCACCAATCCACAAAAGGGGATTTGGTCTTATACAAGACCTGACATGATCAATCCACAAAAGGGGATTTGATCTATAAGATAATAACTCAATTATAATTAGAATATTCTTTTAAGTTATAATATTTCAACATAAACAATGACCTTCATTTTTCGATTTGTCGCATCTTTGGAAGTTTTACAGGTATAACTATCGAAACTTCACTTGACTTTCTTTTCTTTATTGTCAACTTTGCAGTTGTGAATATGCACGATATGTATTTTTGTGACTTCCTTATGTGGTAGAGTATAGCATCTTTCAAAGTTTTGCAATGTTGCAACGCATCACAACCCTTCAAACTTTGCAAAGTTACGACATACCACGAACTCCAAAGTTTTGGGAAGTTGCGGCATATTGCGAACTTTAAAGTTTTGTGAAATGGCGTTGTATCATGAACCAAAATTTTTGACACTGCAATGTATTGCGACCTTTTAGATTTCAAAAAATTCAATCTTCTATGACATTTAGCGAGAAATATTTTGTGAAACAATTAAGGCTTGCTCAAAAATTTACTGAGAAAGTAAGGCAATCTAAAACCTGAGAGAGCAATCCAAAAGTTGATGTAATCATGAAAAGGATAAGGGACTTATTCAAAGAAAGAAGGTGTAATTTTTCCAAGTCATGATATGAAAGCTTGAAAAGAATGATTCTTTTGAACTTACAGAAAAGGAAAGACAAAGGAAAAAACAAGATGAAGTTGTTTCTTGCTCAACACACATTTAACAATTCAATGTAGACAAATAACATTCCATGATTATCATCACCAGCCCAGATAATAAATATTAGATGAGATCTGATTCTTAGATTCATGTATTAAGTTAGCACAATAACATCAATACTACAATGTCAATGGTATTAGCAGTAATATGAAAAAATAGAATAAAATTATGTGTTAATGTCACATTCTAGTTTTTTATCATTATAAGTACACAATTTAGAAAATCAGTGATATAAGTTAACCCACTAAAACAAATATCACCCACTTAGTAAAAAAATGATTTCAGACTTAAATGAAAATAACCCAGTTTTTGTTAAACTTCATAAACTGAAATACACATTACTAAGCATTGTTGCAGCAAAATAAACAACAATGAACAACAATCACTCAACCATGAAATACTCAGAAATTTAGGCAATGCCAAGGAAAACCCCAATGTGGGGAAACCCAATGAGAGAGAGATCTTTTATTAGCTTTAGGAAAGTTTTATCAACAGGAAAATAACAAAACCCAGCAGAGGAAAACCACTTACAACCACATAAATGCCCTCCAAAATGTTGTCTAGAAGATTGTGCTCAGTGAGCTGTACGACCCAACTGTACCAACACACAGAAAATGTGCCAAAACTGTACTGTACAGACAATAGCCTAAAAACACCTCCAACAACAAGAAAAAACACCAGCAGCTGCCTCGATTTGCGTGCAACAAATCAGTCTTGAAATCTACGCCCCTTTCCTCTGCTGTATGAACTGTATAGATCCATACAATACGACCTCCAAAACAACAAAAATCTCCAACTCAGTTACACATCAAAATGTCTTGGGATTTGTGCCCTCTTTCTTCTTGGGAAATGTGCCCAGTTTCTGCCCTTTCCTCCTCAAGTTATCTCTCTCTCTCTCAATATTCTTCCTCTCTTCTTATTTTCTTGCACACTACCCTAGGTATTCTCTTATAATATGAAAGCGACCCTTCACCTTCTCCATCCCTAAATCCGATGGCCAAGATCAATGGACATGATTCATTCCCTCCAAAATAAATCACTTAAATTATTAAAGTACAAAAAGCACTTTATGCCTTAAGTGCACTTTAAGTCACAAAGTCACTTTAATAATGTAATAAAAGGTACATTACAAAATGTCACTTTAATAAAAGATCCACAACTTTATAAAAACCCGTTACGAAGTCAAGTGCCTAGTAGTGTAAACATAAGGTTACATCCGCATACAAGACAAAACATGTGGAGCACCTCTCGAGCTATAAAAGCTAACACTCCCTCTTAGTGAGGGAAGTACTCGTTTCCATCATCATCCTCCGGTCCCATCACATTGTTCGTAGTAGGAGATCCCTCTGAACCTGGAGCCATCCTCAATACTTGCACATAACTCGAACTGGAAGACATCCTCCTTACAACTATTATGAACCCTGAGCTCCTAGGAGAATCCACTCCACCCTGAGCATCAGTTCGATCACACCAGCTAAGCCTCCTGCCGATTATTCTGAACCCTGAGCTCCTAGGAGAATCCACTCCACCCCGAGCATCAGTTAGCTCACACCAGCTAAGCCTCCTGTCGGTGCTCATAAGAGACTCCCCCTCTTCTCTCGGAATGCAAGACTGAATCCTCGGGCCTACCGCAGTCTCAAGAGCCTCCTGCTCCTCATCCGACACTAAATCATAACATGAAGGTTGTCCTTGCAACATGTACAACCTATCCACCCGATCACTAATCAACTATGGTTCAACTAGGTCAGCTCCCTCCCTGTAAATAAATACATGTCCCCTCTTGAACAATGTACAATATCCAACATCCTCCAAGGCTGAGACTGAGATAAAGTTAACCCTCGACCCTGGAACAAAGAGAAATCCAACAAGATCCAAGAATCCTCCATACTCGAGTCAGAATCTAACCCTTCCAACTCCATGCACAACTCGTGCCATTTCTCCTTCACTCTCCACCAACCGGTCTGGACCTGTATCCGTGATAATAAGGAATACTCGCCAGATTCCCGTCATGTGAAAAGAGGCTCCACTGTCAACAATCCATTTGTTATCACCCCCAAATCCTTCACTATCGACACTGGATACTAGAGTAACCAAAGAAAATTCCTTATCAAACTTGGAAGAAAAGTCCTCCATGGCTGCTGTAGCAGGCCCCTCCTATTCCTTCCTCTTCTTCTTCTTCTTCTCAGGACACTGAGAAGCAAGGTGCCCCAACTGGTTACAACAATACAACTCGTGCCATTCCTCCTTCACTCTCCACTAGCTGGTCTAGACCTGTCTCTGTGATAATAAGGAATACTCGCCAGATTCCCGTCATGTGACAAGAGGCTCCACTGTCAACAATCCATCTGTTATCACCCCCAAATCCTTCAATATCGACACTAGATACTATAGTAACCGAAGAAAATTCCTTATCAAACTTGGAAGAAAATTCCTCCATGGTTGCTGTAGCAGACCCCTCCTGTTCCTTCCTCTTCTTCTTATTCTCAGGACACTAAGAAGCAAGGTGCCCCAACTGGTTACAACAGTAAAATTTGACTTTACTCAAGTCCCTCCAGAAGTTTCCTTTCTTCTTCCCCTTGCCCTTTGCAGAAAGAGCAACATCCTCCTCATCTTTGTCTTTCTTCTTTCCACTGCTATGAGACCCCATCTAGATCTCCTCCTGAGTGAAGTCGTCCCACAACCTGCTCCAATCTGGAAAATTTTCTCGACCCACCACACACTTCACAAAGACATCCCATTCCTTTGTGAAGCCTTTCAAGGCTATCCTTCCCAACTCAGCTTCTGAGATGATCTCTCCCACTGCAGCTAACTTGTCCTTAACCTAGGCTAGCCAGGTAAGATAGGATGAAACATCCTCACCCTTAGCTATCTTTGAGTCATACAACTTATCTTTCAAGGCCATCTTCCGGTAGGCATTCTTAGCCTCAAATAAATTCTTCAAAGCTTCCCACATATCATAAGATGTCTTCTTCTCAGACGGATGTGGAATGAGTGGGTCCTTCACACCATCCATAATGATCCTTTGTGCTTTGGCCTCCTTTACCTCATGCAAATCCAAGGCAACAGAATCTATTGTGGGAGCCACAACAAAAAAACTGACATAGTTCCAAATCTTGTTCTCCTTGAGAACAATTGACATCCAGACCTTCCACTGCAAGTAGTTGGAAATGCCTTCCAATCGATCCTCAATTTAATGCATGCAACCATATTCCCTGTCACTGTTCAAAGAAAGCAACCAACTAGTTTCCCCCCTTCAAACCCTGCCCAAAAATCTCATTGCTCACTGTAACTCAATGCCCAAGCTATTATACCATGTAGAAAATCAGTGATATAAGTTAACCCACTAAAACAAATATCACCCACTTAGTAAAAAATTGATTTCATACTTAAATGAAATAACCCAATTTCTGTTAAACTTCATAAACAAAAATACACATTACTAAGCATTGTTGCAGCGAAATAAACAACAATGAACATCAATCACTCAACCATGAAATACTCAGAAATTTAGGCAATGCTAGGGAAAACCCCAATGTGGGGAAACCCAATGTGAGAGAGATCTTTTATTAGCTTTAGGAAAGTTGTATCAACAGGAAAATAACAAAACCCAGCAGGAGAAAACCACTTACAACCACAAAAATTCCCTCCAAAATGTTGTCTATAAGACTTTTCTCAGTGGGTTGTACGACCTGCACGACCCAACTATACCATTGTTAATATTATGGTAGTTGCGGGAGGTATTTACCTCCACATGTGAACCTGGCGAGAATAGAAGACTTCGGAAAGCAAGATAAAACCTTAATCAGTTGGCTAATAACCCTAGAAGTCTTGTCGGCTCAAGAAGATAATTTATATTAGGTTATTAGCCTCCAAGAGAAGAAGTCGACCAAAAATAATATTAATATACTGAAAAAACACATATCCAGAAGGAGAAGTCGGCCCCAACAAATCTGGCAGAACCAGTATAAATACAGGGCATCAGTTCTCATTTGACAACATCTCATAATTGCAGTTCCCAATTTGGTGCGCACGTGTGGAGGAGAGTTGCAGGTGCAGCTGCAGCAACAACAAGTTTTCAATATTGGCTTGAATATCTCTTGGCTAGGGTTTGGACTATCTGATCATCTTTTTGTGATGCGCTATCCTTGGGAAAAGGTGTGCTACCCTTTGTTTGGCTATCTAGCCTAGGGTTTGCTTCCGAATTCTCAGTCAAGGTTAAGGTGCTCGGAGGGTGGCTTCGATCTATGGTTGGGTGACGAGGGTATCGTCAATGGTAAAATGAGCACACCATCTTCTATATTCTAACAGGTTATGGGCCCACACCTCCTTCAGTCAGTCTAAACGCTGGAAGGAAACATAGCCGCTAGGATATTAAGCTCGTTGAGGAACTACCGCTAGGGTTACTAGCAGAAGCAGCTTCCAAGACACTGCAACTAGGGTTACTAGCAGGTGCAGTTGCATAAACCCTAAACCTCTTGTTGAGGCACCTTAAAGTGAATGGATTGACCTAATCTCCGGATAGATCAGTGCACCCTAGCCCAACGCATCTCCTGGTACTCTCAGAAAACCAAGACGTGAAGATTGAATTTCTGGTCAAATCTAGGGTTTGACCAAGTCAAGCAAGCCATGACTAACTCTATGAAGTCTGAGAACAAGTTAGATGGAGCCTCTAACTTCAGAGTGTGGAAGACAAGGATTGACCTCATCCTTGCCAAGAATAAAGTGCTAGATATCGTGAAAGGAAAGATTGTGAAGCCAGAGTTTGTAGAAGGAAAAGAGAAGGAACCACAGAATGTTGCAACTATAGAGAAGTTCAAATATGTTGACATCAATGCCATGAGTATCATAGTGGATTCTATAAAAGACCACTTGATACCCAACATCTCCCATCTTGACTCATCAAAGAAGATGTACGATGCCCTAACAAATCTCTTCTCAGTCAGAAACATCAGACAAGTTATGAGTCTGAAGAATGAGCTCCGTGACATGAAGATGAATGAGGATGACAACATAACATCATACTTTGTAAGGATCTCCCAGCTAAGAGATCAACTACAAGCTATTGAAGAGATCATTTTAGAAAAGGAATTGGTGAACATAGTACTCAATGGTCTTCCCAAGACGTGGGATGCATTTGCCGCAAGCATGAACACAAGAAAGGAATATCCGACATTTGAAGAACTTTGGACTTGCTGTGCTCAAGAAGAATAAAGGATCAATGCAAAAGAGAAACCCCAAAAGAAGTATGATGATCAAGCCTTCACAACAAGACTCAAGAACTTCAGGAACAAAAGGAAGTTTGGTTCAAGGAGGAGGCCAAATCAAGAGAAAGACATTTCAAAAGTACAATGCTTCAACTGTCAAAATTATGGTCACTACAAGAATCAATGTCTCGAGCTAAAGAAAAGGAAAGAGAATCATGAAGCATCGATTGCCGAAGAAAAGGAACC
>SNQJ01S0023201.1:0-38811 GCA_010110895.2 Picea sitchensis | reverse complement strand
CTAATAAAGACACCTCTACACAAATGGACAAGTCCAACAACACTTGGGAGGCACCTCGACATTTCTTGCACCAACAAACAATCAAGAAGTAGCACCCAACCAATACCAAGACCAAACAAAACTCAAATTTGAAGTTGATTCACCAACAAAAGAGGCCGCATCAACATAAGAAGCAAATCACTGAGGTAGCCGTAGAAAGGAGAGAGGAGTGAATGTGTGTAATAAAATGCTAGAGGGTAAGGTTCTATATATAGTTAGGGAGAGGGGTTAGGGAAATTATAATTATAATTAAATATTGACATTTAATTAATATAAGTATTAATTAAAATGTCAATTAATATTAATATTAATTATAAAAATCCTAATCAAATATAAAACCCCAATCACATAAAGTAAAACCACAATCATATAAAGCAAGAGGGAAAGCAAAACAACAGGGGGGTATCTCTTAGGACAAAGTCAAGGGGGTCCATAATCGAAAAACATGTCCACATGAGTCTCACAAAGACCTATAAACTTTATCATCACTGCATAAGAGGGTACATCAACAATGTGGTCATGCCCATCTTCATAGGCACTCCTAGGTCTCATGGACCATCTCGGGAGAGAGGAAGATGATCACACATCAATACATCTTGGTATTTCACCAAGATCTACCTGGTCAAAGACCAAGTTGCCCTAGAACACATCTGGGGGCCCTAGAACACATCTAGAGTCTTATCCACCAGGGTACAAGACCAAGGATCAAACCATGCATTAAGCAAGGGTTCCCCGGAACACATCCAGGGGCCCTAGAACACACCTAGGGACTTATATCAACCACCAAGGAACACATCCAAGGATCAATCCAAGCACTGGGCAAGAATTCCCTGGAACACATCCAGGGGCCCTAAAACACATCTAGGGCCTTACTGCTTGGTCCTAGACCAAGAATCTCAGTCATCTATTGGGGGCCCTCACTAGGGTCTTTTTCGATGGCTCCCACTGCTTGGTCTCATACCAAGAAACCCCAGGTGTGTGTTGGGGGCTCTAGTCCACAACTAGGGTCTTATGCCATCCTCCAGGAGAATGGCTCTTACAGCTGCACTAATTTCAACAACAAGATCAAGGGACATGATTCATTAACAAGATCAAGGGACATGATTCATTCCCTCCAAAATAAATCACTTAAATTATTAAAGTACAAAAAACACTTTATTCCCTAAGTGCACTTTAAGTCATAAAATCACTTTAATAATATAATAAAAGGTACATTACAAAAAGTCACTTTAATAAAAGATCCACAACTTTATAAAAACCCATTTACAAAGTCAAGTGCTTAGTAGTGTAAACATATGGTTACATCCGCATACAAAACAAAACATGCGGAGTACCTCCCGAGCTATAAAAACTAACACACAATTTAGTGGTGTGGGCTTGGTTAGTATTTCACACATCATTTCATGCTCCCATTTTACTTTGAGTTGTTTCCAAACGTAACATATACTAGAAAATACTCGAGAACACCTTTGTTTACCATACTAATTGATTAATTGGTAAATTAAAAAAATGGATTATTATTACTTGGCAATTGTTTTGTTTCTTTCAAATTTTCCCTGATTTTATTTTATTATTATTTTTTCAAACCCTTACCAAATTATTGCCGTACATGACTTTTGCAAATATGTTTCTATTGCCATTTTTCCAACCATCTTTTCCTTTGTTTAATTTTATATCCAATTCACTTTGATTCACGACTTATTCTATGTTTATTGTACATAGTGAACGCTGATATCTCCATAGTTGGACTTTAGGTCATTTAAACCTAAATCATCCTAAGAGTAAATTATCTCAATGAATTAATCAAGAAATAATACTTGTCCATGAAATCTTATTTGACTGAGACACTTGTTCTTCTCTCAAATTTGGAGATAGTTAATCAAAGTTATGTCATTCAGATACGAAATATTTACAAAAGTTGTTTTCAGGACTCCTGCCACATAATGGCACATATTGAATGGATTTCCACTATGGGAGCAGATAATGACTGAAAGATGCTGAATATTCCTCCAAGAGAATTAACTCCTACTATATACATAGACATTTTTATTGAATACTAGTGCCTAAAATGGGATCCAACATTTTGCTGGATCCAAGAATGCATTTTACAAATGAAAGAATCTAGAGACGCTATCATCCAAAATGGGGAGGACTGCAAAGGCAGCCTGCACTTGATTTTACACTCTTTAAGAACCTGAAACTGACACGGAAAAATTAAACTCAAGGCAAGAAATTGACATGAAATCACCGTGTTACACTGTATACAAGTGATTGTCCATGACAAACCCAGTCAACAAAAGTGCTTGAGAATTCACTTGAGCATTCTCCACCTGGGGTTTCTCCTAAACTGCAACCAGATTGATGGATCTCCTCGACTGTCAGCTCCATGCCTGGTGTTTCTTTGTCTTCGCCTCTTGCCATATGAGGTTTGTCTGTTTTCTCAGTCTGATGCACAAAGTTTTGAATTGTCACATGGAATCTTCTAGTTCAAACTGTTTACAAATCAAATAACATGTAAATGTACATAGTAGATTCAGTTTTGTACCTCTGATCCCTGATCATATTCAATATTTGAATCATCAATTTCGATGATGCTAGTGATACTAGTAACTGAGCATCTGTGTGCAGTTTAAAATCGACACAAGAAACAGTTATTACACACAAAAGAGGAATGTACAATTGCCCACAAAGTCAAAATCCAAAAAGAGACTATCAACTAAACTACAATGTTAATGTTTTTGCACAGTCCGCTTCTTTTTTTGAATCTTAAGGGGTGATGCATCACAAAGAGGATTTGAAACTGCAGAAACTGACAACACTGTTGAAGTAAACTCCTTGTATTGTATGTCACCTGTAAGACCAGGTTAATGTGTGTATGACCTGATAGTTCAGGTTATGGGGAGCCATCCATATGGTAGTTGGAACTGGTAGAGTGGTAGTTGTGAGACCATTAGATATGGTAGCTGGAGTCACATGGATAGAGGTAGTTGTTTCTCCATGTCTATAAATACCAATTGTCATCAAGCACATGCTCATGGAGAAATATATGTAGTCTTGTTGAGAAACTCTCTATCTAAATTTTCTAAAATGATATCAAAGCCATAACGGGCTTGAGTATCTCACGAGAGAGCCCAGAGCAATGGAATTTTGGGAACTGTAATCCTCATAGGAGTAAAGTATTAGATTGGTGTTGTACAGAGAGAGTAGTGTAGAAAGTTTGGTTTCAGAGTGCAGCTGTTGTTTAATGTGTTTGAAGAATAAATCATGATGCGGTTTACTAGATCTACGTTTGGAGTTACTTGTTTGTTGAAGAACTATGAGATCTATTGTTGTCTGATTGTTGTGCGGCTATAAAGTATGAATCCATTTCTTCCATCTCTGTTGATGAGAAAAGACTCGTTGCCTTTTGAAGAGCACTACTGAACGTGTGTTGGCTGGTGTTAAAAGCGCTGCTGAAAGCACAATTGAAGATCTATTAAAAGTGCTGTCATTCAGTGCTGATATTCTGTCCAAAGAGACACGATCTGGAGGCCATTGGAAAAGAGATCTGACCATTTGAAGATAGCTTGTTCTTTCGAACTGCTGATGTTAATTTGTTGAATATGGAGATTTATCATTTTTCAGCATGTTAATACGCTCCTTTTTTTGGCAGCCTATAAATGCATGCTCTATAAAGTGTGCAGCATTTTAAACATGTTTGGAGCTGATTTATTAGTTTAGAGAGTGCACAAACGAAGAAATCAAATGCTTGAAACATCATTACTGGCTGAGCGTGTTTCCATTTTCTCAATGATGTGGATTCCGTTTCAAACGCTGTCCAGAAGGTGGGCTACTTGTATTAATATCTTTACCATATATGAATTCGAATTCTGATTAGGATTCAGTACGATTTGGTAAAAACTTACTAAAAAGATACAATTCGAATACGAGTATATATCTCACTAATATGAAAGAAATTTCTTGTCGTTTCAAGAAATACTTAACCAGATACTAGATAGTGAGGGTAAGGAGGATTGTTCTTGATAAAGGGATGTTTCAGCAGATTTTCAGCAGACAACCTCTTCGCTGGATCGTATTCCAAGCATGACGCATCTATCTTCTTGAATGACTTGGAGAATTTTGTATCAGTAAGTTTTGGAACGATACCTTTTGGCCAGGTTAGCGATGACTTTCATTGGCTTACTCCAATGAGTAAGGTGGGCGGCCTTGAGCAAGCTCCAAGGCGAAACAAAGATATGTCAGCTTTGCAATCATATCCTCCCACTATTTCACACAATATGACTTCAGGCGCCATCCAGAAGACAGAGTCCCCAAGTGTGTGTTTCATCATAACGAATCGAATCCGTAATCAGATGAAAATTCGTCTGAACTGAATTTGTACCCGAATTTCCATACGGGAGGGGCCAATTCGGCCGAATTCTGCTACTATGCTTGTAAGCGCAGTTTCATTTTGGCTGACACTTTCTTTTTGGCACAAAGTTGATCTGTTGCTACCTGATGCTGAAGTCAAAGCTGATATGCAAAAGAATAAAAAAGATCAGCTCAAAAACACAAGATCGAACATTGGCAAATTGAATTTTGTCACATTGAGATCTATTGTCTGCATTGAACCTGCAAGTGTTAACTTGTATGAAGAAACGGCGTGTGTGGTGCCTGTGCTCGTTTGTAGAGAAATGTGCTCGTAGAGGCCATATAATTTTTTTTTTTAAATTTCTGTTGGCGGTTGAGCGACTTGCTGTCGTGCTCTTTTTTTGGCATTTATATTGTGAAAATTCAGTTTTGCAGAGCTGTTGAGAAGGCCGAAGCTTAATGATCAAAGAAATAAAATTCAACGCCTCAATGAATGAAGACAGGTAATAACTGTGTCCTGGAACTTTTAGTTTTTTCCTTCGGTTTAGTGGGGGCATCATTCTACATAAGAGAGGAGAGGAAATATGATGGTTCCAGTTATGGAGTAGATATGTTGTTAGTGCCAGTTGGCAGCCAAATCAAGGGGAGAGCATACAAGAATACCTGCCATGTGACTTTCTGGAAATACTACTAGTGTAGAGGCCACGACAGAGCCACGTGATAATCCATATGAAAGGCTTGTATATGTCATGAAAAGGCACTTCGGAAGGCTCTATCAGAAGTCTTGTTTATGGATGAATGTTTTTCTTGGAAAGCTGAACAGTGCAAGCTGACAGATCTCATACGCTGCATCAACCCCCTTGTTGGAGAGTTAATGCTGCCTGGTAGAAAAATCATTGTTTAAAAGGAATGGTAATCACTGTGACAGATTGCATAAAATTTTGGGAAACTATTGGACACGCAATCCTTGGGATTGCGTTTTGTAACAGTAATGTACATATGAAGAGTCGTAGAGTCGTAGGTGATATGAAACGTCTTTGGTTATGGAAAACCATCAGTCATTTATTGTTGTATTTATGCACCTATGAAGCTAATACAATATACATCAATGGAGTTATCTTTTCTGCCATCCTGGCCTGACAGTGGTATCAGAGCCAGTGCCACTAACTCCATGAGTAGATTCCCTGCCCTGGTGTTTTCCCACTTTTGAAACGCCCCCGTCTGCCCTCTGCCCTCTGCGCTATGGTCATTCTAGTCTGCTGCTGAGAGAATTTGATTCGTTCGACCTCATTTCCTTATGTTGGAAACCATACCCTAATTTCTCAGCTAAACCCTAATTTCGCTCATTTGTTCCAACGCATAGAGACGCATAGAGCCGAAGCATCAGGCTACGGATCAACCAAGCTTGGGTTCGACACCGACAATAGCCACAACTCCTCGAGCCATTGTAATTGCCACCTTCCTTGACTCCTGTCTCTACCTTGCCTTAACACCAGAACACGGGCTGCGTCCAAGCACCAACAACCTCTGACAGAGTGAGCGAGCTGCCTCATACTAATCCGTCAACCTCCTCCACAAATCGACTTGACTTTTATTACTCGTCTGGAATCCTGGTTATGAGATGGTGTAACTCTTTACGTGTATATACTAGAAGACTACGAACAGGCTCCGATGGTGTAACTCTTTCTCCCACTGATTTTCGGATCTTAATCTCGCATGGACGATTGAGTTATAGAGGTCGACGAATTTTCATTTCCATGTTTTCCACTTAGGTCCATCTACTCGACTGATAGCAGACCTTTCTTACAAGATGCTACTGGTTATACGAAACCCTAAATCCTAAGCTGGAGAGACTCATGCCTTTCGGCTTGGAGAAACCCTTGACTCACTCATTTTTTGGTTGCACGAATACTTACTGTGATCGCCACAATGAGGAGGCTTGATTGCTCAGATTGAATGGTATTCTCTCTTGCTGCTCGGACTGTATATCCATTCAAAGTGTAGTAATGACATAATTCGCTGCTGGTATCTACCGTATCCATTCACTAGTGTATACATAATTCATTGCTGGTATCTACCATATCCATTCATTAGTGTATACATAATTCGCTGCTGGTATACATCCATTTGCTGTAGCAAGAGAATTTCATGGTGTAGCCTCATTGTGTTTTTCGTTTGCTAACGTGTGTGTGAAGACAACAAAAGACCTTGCATTCTCTTGCATCTGCCTATGGGGCTTCTAGTACTCCAGTTTCTGGAAAGCATTGAGGCAATAAGAGAAGATACAGAAAGAAGAAGCTCATAGGCAGGGGGGTTGGCATAATCCCTGCGAAAAATATGATCTTCATTGTACCCATTGCGGAATGAATGGATCACATGAAGCCACCGACTGCAGAGTTCCATGGGAGAAGATCGAAGAAAGACAGAGTAAAAAAAAAGCCAATGATAGAACTTCAAGACCAGCGAAAGGTAAAGCACCTGTTCATTATGTTGTTGCCTATTGCAATATAGGAGTAACTAAAGATCTATTTAATACTTCATTTGCTTCTTGGGGAGATGCATGGCTTCTTGACACATAAGCGACCTCCTGCATGACATCTCGTAGAGATTTCTTCGAAGAATTTGATGACAATGTAGATGGCGTAGTGTACTTTGCAGATAGATCAAGTCTCAAACCTTCGGGAATGGGCACCATCAGGCTTAAGTTGCCTAGACTCCTAGATTTTCTTCTGCACAATGTACTCTATCTTCTTGAGCTGCAAAGAAGCTTGATGTCCCTTGTGCACATCAGACAGCAAGGACACTCTGTTCATATGTTCGGTGGGAAAGTTGAGATAAGAAAGGATTCTGACAACAAGGTTGTCATGACCGGAATAGAAGATGGAAGACTGTTGAAGCTGAATGGGACGTCTGCCTATACACACACTGCTGCATACCTCTCTCATCATGACTCAAGTATAATGCCATCTAGTGTCTTGTGGCATGCTAGATTTGGCTATATTAATTACGACAATCTTCGTTTGTTAAGAAAGAATGGTGTTTCTAGTTTGCCTACTACTCCTAGGATATTGAAGCAATGTGATGCTTGCATCCTTGGAAAACACAACAAACGACCCTTGAACTGATTCATTCTGATTTGTGCGGCCCTATGCCTATTCCTTCTGCAAATGGAAACAAATATACCATGACTTTTATTGATGATTACACCAGAATGTGTTGGGTGTACTTGCTGAAAGATAAATCACAAGCTTTTGAAACATTTAAAAATTTTCATGTATGGATTCAAAATGAAGCTCAATCTCGTATTGGCTCTCTTCGCACTGATAATGGAAGAGAATATACATCCAATGAATTTAAAAGTTACCTTCACCAACATGAGATCAAACATCAAACAACAGTTCCATACAATCCCCAACAAAATGGTGTGGCTGAACGAATGAACATGACACTCCTAAATATGGTTCGTTCCATGATGTTTTTCAAGAATGTTAAATTGATGTTTTGGGTTGATGCAGTTCTATGTGTAGTTTATGTCAAAAAAAGGTGTCCATTTCAAGACTCCATATGAAATATGGTATGGCCACATTCCTTCGATGGGGCATCTCAGGGTCTTTGGTTCCACCTGCTATGCCTTGATTCCTAAGGAGCAAAGAAGCAATCTTGATGCAAGGATTCGAAAGTGCATATTCTTGGGTACTCAAATACCACCAAGGGGTATCATCTTTAAGTTGAGACAAACAAGAAGTTCATCCTTTCCAGAGATGTGATCTTTTTTGAATCCACCAAGAAAGATGAAAATGTTGAGAGGCAACTTGATCATCTGGACAGATTCACTCGTGTAAAGACATATCATAAATTTGATGATGAGATTCCACATCTTGAAGGGGGGATCCTTATCTTGGGTCAATCTTTGGAATCTCCTTTTGTAGCACCATCACCCCCACATGAAGAAGTTCCTGTCACTTCATTAGAACCTGAAGTTTAGTTGGATGATGTGATCGAGAGGATTGAAAAGTTGAGGCTTGATGAGAACTCAACACCATCTCAATCAGCCAAGCAACCTGGACCATCTCAGAAAGGTCCACCAAAATGGCTCACAAAAACACTTGAAAGTGTTCATCTTGATGAGGTCAAAAAGACAGGAAACCAGATTGTCCTCAAAACAAGATGGAGATAATGTAGATAATTCAAACTCGGGTGATGTAGATGATACAAATGTTTCATATGATTGTGAGTTGAATTTATCTACTAACCATGAACAAACTTCCTTTAAAGAAGCCACTTCTCATGATGAATGGAAAGAAGCCATTCAAAAGAAATATGATGCTCTCATTGAGAATGGGACTTGGAAGTTGGTAGATCCTCAATTTGGAACCAAACCGATTGGTTACAAGTGGGTATTCAAGAACAAGTACAGATCGAATGGCTCACTTGACAAGCATAAAGTAAGGCTTGTGGAAAAAGGATTTGCACAGAAAAATGGTGTTGATTATGAGGAGACTTTTTCCCCCACAACAAAATGGGCTACCATTCACACTCTATTTTCCATGGTAGCACAAAATGGATAGAAAATTCATCAAATGGATGTAAACACCGCCTTCTTGAATGGAGACTTGAAAGAGAATGTGTTCATGTCTCAACTAGAAGGATTTGTTGTGAAGGGACGGAAACATAAGGTATGCAAGCTCATCAAATCCTTATATGGATTGAAACAAGCACCGCAAGCATGGTATGTAAAGTTAACCGAGCATCTTCTGAAATTAAATTTCAAGCATTTCATTCTTGACGATGCAACTTTATTTGTCAAGAAAGTTGGAAAAATTGTTGTATATCTTGTAGTATATGTAGATGATCTGTTCATAATAGGGAACAATGAGAACTACATTGCATCCATAAAGAAAGAGTTGAAGAAATGCTTCGAGATGATAGATTTGGGGCATTTTCACTACTATTTGGGCATTAAAGTGATACAAAATCCAAAGTACATATTCATCTCCCAGAAGAAGTACATTGGAGAACTGTTGAATAAGTTTGGCATGGCCAAGTGCAATCCTGATTCTACTCCAATGGAACAGAATTTGAAACTCACATCAAAAGAAGGGAATGAATTTGTGGATGCAACCAAGTATAAACAGCTTGTTGGAAGTCTTATCTATCTTTCTACCACCAAACCAAACATTTCATTTGTTGTTGGGATTCTTTCCAAGTTCATGCAAAAGCCTTGCGAAGGACAATGGTCTGTTGCAAAAAGAGTTCTTAAATACTTGAAAGGAATTCAAGATTTTGGACTCAAGTATTCCAAGGTGTATGACTTCAACCTGATCGAATATTCTGATTCAGACTTTGATGGGGATAAGGAAAATGGAGTATCAACTTCAGGCTATCTCATCAGTCTTGGATCAACAATTGTCTCCTAGAGATCACACAAACAATCAGTCCCAACAGATTCCACAACAGAGGCAGAATATGTGGCAGCTGTAGAAGCGACGAAGGAGATTGTGTGGCTTAGGAAAATACTTGAAAGATTTGCTGAAGAAACAAGTAAATTCTACTCCTCTTCTAGTTGACAATACTTCTGCAATCAAGTTGGCCAAGAGTCCTAGATTCTATGATCGAACAAAGAACATCAACACAAAGTATCACCTGATTCGATATCATGTAGAGGCCAAGCCAATTCACTTGAGACATTGTTCCACAAATGAACAAATTGCAGACATCTTCACGAAAGCGCTTGGAAGAGAAAAAATTGAGAAGTTCAGAATGATGCTTGGATTCACACACACCCCTTCGGATTAAGGGTGGGAATGTTGGACATATAATCCTTGGGATTGCATTTTGTAACAGTAATGTACATATGAAGAGCCGTAGGTGATAGGAAACGTCTTCGGTTATGGAAGACTATTAGTAATTTATTGTTGTATTTATGCACCTATAAAGCTAATGCAATATACATCAATGGAGTTATCTTTTCTACCATCCTGGCCTGACATAAACAATAAACACCGAGCAGTAGAACATTAATGACAATATATGCTAAAATATACACCTCTGGATGTATATGCACTGAAACCTAATGGTGTATATTTGTGTATATACTGTCATTAATGCTCTGCTGCTTGGTGCTTATTGTTTGCTTAAAATTTTGAGGTTGGACGTTGACATTTGGTCAAAGATTGCTAAGACATTGCTGCTTGGTGCTTATTGTTTGCTTAAAATTTTGAGGTTGGAGATTGACATTTGGTCAAAGATTGCTAAAACATTGTCAAGAATAAGAAAGAAGTGTTCGTGTTGTGATAATTATCTAGTAATGAATGCCAATTGAACCTTTTTGTTGTGCCTTGGTTGGTCTACCTGTATTTTCTTACTTGTGGTGCAAATTGCTCACTTAGGGTGTATACTCAATTAATGCATGGAGAACCCTGCAATTGAAACCAACAAAATATATTCTTTGTGTACAATGTTAACTTTTAGGTTGCTCCAAAAGTGATTACACCAATCTAGGGGTGCCTTCATGTGAATTAGGATGCATGGTGAAACCCTAGCCCCTTAGTTGTATCTTAGACCTTTTGGTTGATGTCACTTGGAGAGCACATCACTCGAGGATTGATCTCTTGACATGTGTACACCTTGGAGAGAGAGCACTTCACTTGGAGGCATTATCTTGTGAATTATATTAGATTGATTTTGGACTTAGTCCACCTTTTCAATTGTTGATGATCCTCATATATTCTATATTAGGTAAGGAGAGAGTCTTTGATTATAGTGAGAGTAGTCATTAGATCATTTTATCTTGTCGATGAACTTGTCTTAGAGTCTTTGTACTTGTTTTGATACAAGGGAAGAAGGCACTAGTCTTTGTGAGAGGCAAAACCTAGAGAAGACATGATGTGCAAGGGTTTGATGTCCTTGTGTGAGGACCTAGGGTTTATGGCAAAGAAACCCTAGAGGAGAATTAGATCACTTTTCTTGGAAAGCTTGTGTGATGCAAACTTGGAGACTCTCCTAGAGAATTTGTGTGATGCAAGTGGGAGCTCAATGGTCGACGCAAGGTTGTTGGGAGTGGGGAGCGGAAGCGGGAAGCGCATTTTTCAAAAATATTCGAGAGCGATTTTTATATAATATATATTTTAATGTATTTTGATGCATAAATATAAAAAAAACATGCAAAATGTCGAATCAATTGCAAAAAACATGAAAACATAGATATTGTTGATGTTAGTGGTAGCATCAGACAAGTACTTCCGCATTGGCATGTGTCTAGCATGTGGAAGTCGTTGAAAGCTTTCTATCCTTGAGTTTACTTTAGTTAAAAGAATAATTAAAGTAAAAGTGTTTTTATTAGTTAATTGAGTTATTTCAGGAAAGTGCTAAAAGTAATTAGCATGTAAATCTTAAGTGGGTGTGAGGAGTAATTTCATCCGTCAATCACTTTGGAGATTAGAAATAGATTATAACTCATGATTATAAACACAAGGCTAGGGTGAAGGAGGAAGACATTTGTGTGAGATACACTTGTGGGACACTTTGGTGAGAGATCAAGGTCAAGACTTTTGGTGAGAGACCAATGTCGGGGATAGCAAAGAAGGACTTTTGCTAGTGTGAGGAGTGTAGAAGAAAAGAAAGACTTTTGCTTATACAGGAGTGAGGAGATCTCATTGGTTGGGTGAAGAGATTTCATCCAAGGGTTGATGAAGAGAGGGTTGGATCACGAAGGACCGTGATTCAAGATCTTGGATAGGTGGAGAAGGAATTTCATCTAGAGATCATACAGGTGAAGCAAAAGAGAGAGCAGAGGCAACCACAAGTGGGTTTCAACTGATAGAAGCTAGAGGAAAGTGTAGCGTTGTATGGAAGTTGTACAAAGTTTTCGTACATGTACACGGGTCTCAATGGAGATAGTCACATATGTATGCAGGTTTGCTGAAGGAAAGGCGTGTACACCTCGGGAAACATGCTAGTACAGGGTTGTACAACAGCATAGGCATTGCCAGGATTGTCTGCAATGTATATTCTCTTAGTGGGCTATTTTCCCTGTTACGGGAGCCCTGATTTGACCTTAATAAAATCATCTAAGTACTGGCTTTCCCTCTGGGGTTTTTCCAGGGGTTTATACCCGAAAATATTGGTGTTCTTGTGCATGAGAATTTGGTTTCCTAGTTTATGCTTCCGCTGCATGTTTAGTTGATTACTCAACTATGCTTTTAGTAGATAAAGTGATTTTATTTTGAGCTAACCGTCGAGTGCTAGGTTGAAGTGGTAAAATCAACATGGTATCAGAGCATAGGTTGCTCTGAGAGGAAACCAAGTGCACATAGTATCAAAGTGTAATGTCCCCACTTCGGGACATCATTATATTTCAGAGTGTTATGATGACCAGAGTAGCCAAATGGGGGTGATAGCGAGTACAAGAGCTATTGAGGGGTTTTATTGGGCCCAACTTGCATTGCTCATCTTATTTCATCATCATGATCCATTCCGAACATCTTGGCTTTGGTTCCATTGCATTCCGATGATTTCCGTAATTTTGAGTTATTTTGGGCTATATGTTAATTAAATTCACTAAGGAGGTCATATTGGGCATAATACTTGGAGGAACCTATTAGTGTAATAGCTCATTGGAATCGGGAGGAATAGCACTACAGGATAGGATGATGAGAAGTGACTTTCAATGGCCAAAGAAGCCACAAGGAGGGATAAACCACTTTTAAGAGGTAAAATGGTTAATTAATTAATTAAAGTGATTTAATTAATTAATTAATAATTAAATAAAATAAAAGTCACTTGGAGAGACAAGGTGAACAGGGAGGATAAAAGAGAGATAGGGGCTTCTATTCTCTCATTATGTTGTTTATCATTTTTGATATCTGGCTTCTTGCTAGTGAGCCCATGTACTTGGGGGTTTTGACTTAATAAACTCTAGAGATCAACTCGATGGTGAAAGATCCCACCCAACCTGGTCCAAGCTTGGTCATGGAGGTGAAAGATTCCTCCCTCACCATTCTATATCAGTCTATCACAGTTACAGGTGGATTCTACAACAATAGCAGGCTCAGAGAGAGAGACAACGTGCATCAGTGAGGGTTTCCAGCAGAAGGGCGCACTTAAGGAGCTAGTGCCATTCGATTTGGAGGAGTGGATGGGTTTCAGGGATCCACACCCATTGGGATTTGATTATTGGGCCTAGGGCGCCTTCCTTAGCCATTTTGGAGGAGTTCTATCCAGCATATCATTATTTATGAGCTAGCACGAGTTCTACAGGAGGAGTGGCACACTTGTAGAAGAGATATCATAGGTTGGGAGGTCTTAAAAATGAGCTTCAACTTAGAGACTTCTCATACCTACTTTCCATCATCCGATCTACCTTCTCATGGAGTTTTGCAGTGCCTTGAGGCCATCAGAGAGGAGGCCGTACTTCCCTTGATTTATTCTAGCCAAGACTTGCACATTGTGAGAGAGAGGGCATCACATATAATAGAGGGTATCCATTGGATTGCAGTGTTACTTGGTCTTCAGCTCGGAGAGGCTTTTGGAAGCCTGGATCTTCGTCTATCTTGTATATTGGAGGCTATATCAGCCATACACTATGTATTCCAGATCTGTCCCATTTTGTATGAGGTTAGCTATTATTGTTAATAAAATCAGATCTGAGGTATTTGTGCTATTTACTTGAGTTGTTTCTACGGGATCTTGTTGTGTACATGTTGGATGCATTGCTATCTTTACTTGCTGCAAAACACATAAAGAACCATCATTATAAAACCTAGCACAACTCATGAGACATAAATCTGCAAAGTGTTTGACGAAATGCCACAACCAGAAAACACCTAAAAATCAATAAAAAAATAAATACCTCAGCGTTTACCTAAATGCCACAACCAGAAAACACCTAAAAAATCAATAAAAACATACCCCGAATCTGATTGGGAACATTACAGTTGGTATCAAAGCTGCTGATCCTCCCAAAATGCTGGGATTAACGCGATGTATCAGATCCATAACTCAAACCGAGAGGTCTCTCCATAAGGAGAGATGGATATGTGGGATTTTGCTAGAGGGATTGTTGATTGTGAGGGAATATCAAACCCTCAATGAGATTCTCAGGAATATAATAACATTCCATCAGTTTTGCATCCCTTTAAAAACTCTATTGGAGCAAAGATGAGGCCACACTATCATTGGCGAAAGGTGAGGAAAACATAGCCAGAGTAACTAGTAGATGGAATGAAGCATAGATTGATCCTACACCGTTTAGGAGCAGGGAACTTTGCTAGAGTTGCAAAGAGCCTTGGTGTTGAGATTTGGATACCTTTGAAATTGGTCCCCATGTGCTGGCGGGAGTCTCAATGTGTTAAAGACTTTAATTCTCATACTTTACTTTATGATTCTAATCACCTTGACTTAGGAGTTTTAAGTCATGCTTTTGAAATATGTCACTTAAGTTATAAGTGACAATTAATTCACAATGGGTGAATTAATAGATAAAGGACTAAGGAAAGTGGGTTTCCTTTAGTGAGATTATTTGAGTTGATCCACCCATTGATTAGACATGGCTAGAATCTAATATAGGCCATTGATCTTTAGGGTTGGGATGAGGAGACCAAAAGGAGGGAAAAGTGCATTTGGAGACCCACTTTCAATTTGAGACTTGTGAGGAAGAGAAGGAGGGCGACCATCTTGAGAGTGAGAGGGTTTGTAACTTCCATGAGGGTTTGAGCCAAAACCCTGAGCCTGAGCTTTGAGCTTGGTGGATGCATGGTGAGCTTATCCATGGAGCCACAGATTTCTCTCCTGCTCGTGAGCATTTGCAATGGGAGGAGGGCTTATCCCAGGAGGAGGGGTGCACCATATTTCCCGGGCTTGCCTCACCGTGAGAGGAGCACATGTCGATCCGGAAAGGTCCATGCATTGGGAGAGGAGAGCATGAGAGCTAGTTTCAGGGGAGAGAGACTTTCGGGCCAGCGCTCATGATTTTCTCTCGTGGATCAGATTTGCTAAGAGGGGGGGTGCATGAGTTGAGAGGACTGTCATCTACCTGGTAGCAAATCCGCTTTGAGGTTTTGAGCCCGGCTTGCAAAGTGAGAGGCGCTTATCGTGAGAGGACATTCCGCGGAGGGTTTTCCATCGGTCAAATGTATTATTTTTGGCCCGCCCGGCCGTAGGGGCAAAGGGAGAGGTCGCACCACAGTTTTGGTCTCTTTTCCTTCTGGTTCTTGATGCAAGTTTTGTGAGGAGCTTGCTATGTATGTATGTTCCATTGTATTGCATTACATGTTGTATCTCCTTGCTTTAATCACATTATATGTGACATATCCCAAACCGGTTTTCCCTTGGTTTTATCTGTATCGTGTTGACCAAAAATAATTGTGGTCAAATTTTATGTGCATGTTTAGAAGTGTGGAACAGCATTTTAGAGTTTCAAGATCTAGAGGTAGTGTTGTGTTTTAAGTTATATTGCACATGCTAACATTGAGATAAGAAAACACTCTTGTATGTGGGCACCTTAAATGAGCACTTTACCTATAAAAACATCGGGAGGGAATAAGTGGATGACCGCTGTCCCAAAACAGCAAAAGAAGACAGCCATACAGTTGAAACTTAGAGCCATCCTAAGGTCAAGGACAGACCTTAGTTGGCAGCCTCATAGGACCTCAGAATTTCAACACTTGGGAGCCAGACCACAAGTGCAGGGGTAAAGGGAAGGTGCACATTGTTGAGGGTGCACTATGACAATGAGGATGAGGAGGTGTATGAGGATGCAACGGTATATGCTTATTTAGAGCAGTCCGATGATGCTAGTGACTCTTGCACATCTGAGGGACAGTTGGTTGGACAGGATGATAGCACATGTTCTTTATCTTCCACATCAGGCAGTGTTGAGGATTCAACACTTCAACACAATGGTGACACGTGTGAGGATTCACATATGTTAACACTGATACATGATGAGATTAGGAGGTCGGATGACTTACCCTTGGGTGTAGACATGGATTTCAGGGAGTCACGCATGGAGGAGGATGAGATTTCTATTATGACCGTGACACATTTGCCATCTTTTCAGACACCTATGATAGCCACGACACATGAGGATCTCAGTGGCATCTATGATATGGTGGAGGACCCTTGTGTGAGGGTTGTACACCAGGGGCATATGGATCTGCAAACCCCGAAGGAGAGACATGACTTGGAGACAATGGACCTTACACATGCCTATCAGTATGAGGAGAGTGAGTCACCTCTTTTGGAGACTCCATTGTTTGATTAGACAGTTTGAGGGGACACTTTCTTCCAGGTCCGGTCTGCAGTGATGAGGTTACACTACTTATTAGTCGGGATGACCATAGCACATGTCTGGACACATCTGTATGGGATCCAGACGCATATGATAGTAGCAGGGTGGGTGCATAGGAGGATACAACTACCCATACAGGATATAATGTGATTCAGATGAGGGTAGAAGTTGGTGATGGTGTACAGTGGCATACAGGAGAACCTAGTAGCACAGTAGACGATAGGCAGTTCAGTGCCTTACCTTTTGCGGAGAGTGTTGTTGGGGATTCCATGGTTGACACTAGCAGTGAGGGGCATGAGGTAGCACCTCAGCAGGACTGTGATCAGGAGTCACGATACTTGGCAGGACAGTTGAGGGTCAGTGAGGTCATGATCGTGGAAGCCACTAGACGCATCGATGACACACATGCATTTGTGCCAGATTATTGCTGGAGGGCATCGATGGCACATGATAGTTCAGATGGGGGATTTTCCATGGATGACTTTCATACTCTCAAGGAGAGAGTGTTTGTGATGAGGGCCAACTACCAACAGTTGCCGATGGGCAGGGACTACCTATTGGAGATTGGCGAGATGTATCACAGGGCATTGAGGTGGACCGACTCACTCATGAGTTGGTGAGCACACGGAGATTCTTGGAAGGCACACAGACAACCCTTCAAGAATCAAAGTCCAGATCAGAGGAACTCCTTGAGAAGATTAGACAAAGATCCACTACATCTCTCTTAGCAAAGAGTCAGATCTATCCTTCGGCCACATTGCTAAAGGATGTTGGTGGTTTAGCAAAGGAGCACCAATTGATGGAGGAGCATGAGGAGTGCCCAGGATCACTGATGAGTATGGAGAGATATGATCCAGAGACACAGGAGGATGTCCATGTGTAGCAGGAGCTATCCTCCACGAGGATTTTTGAGACAGTCGATCACTCACATACGCATGGGGACTCCAGAGCCAGGGGAAGTTATGATGACACTTCCATTTGTGTTCTAGGATTGGCTGACCTTCATGTAGAGGTTGGCCCAGTAGTACACCTAGGATCCATGATGCTGCAGGAGTATACAGGAGATTACATGAGTATGTAGGAGCATACCGTGGTGAGTGATAGTTTACAGAGACATGCAGAGGTGTACAGTGGGATTCAGAGGGACGCACTGGATTGCAGGGAGGAGACACACTTAATGGAGCTTGGAGATTCATCTCCTTTGCAGCAGCACATAGTTCTGGGAGATCACCTTCACAGTAGCAACAACTATCTAAGTGATGATGGAGGGAGAGTGATTGACCAACAGTTTGTGGAGTTATCTACTGTTGTACCTGATAGTTGGAGTTTAGACAATTATTCACCATGGGTTCCAGTGGATGAGCTTTTGGTCCAGTCCTAGGGATTGACCAAAGCATATGATACTTTCCATTCCTACATCGATTACAGATGTTTCTGTTATCTTTTCTCGATACCTTCGTCATGGACAACAACATAGGGGGAGATAAACAGTGGTAAGGGACATGGAGAGTTGGTAGGCCGAGACCACCTGACATGAGTGTCTTTATTGCACAAAACAACATAGGCGTGGATCATCAGAGACAAACAATTGAGACCTTGGGCATGATGGTGAGCATCTTAGGCCATGGGACAACAGATATCTCAGAGGGCGACCCAGATTTAGATTCTCACGGGGATGAGCAAGGAGGGCTTCCGACCGTTATCAGTATGACACGAGCAATTAGTGGGGATTGGAAGTGATGAACTTCCAAGTTTGCCATGGGATCCAGGAGTCCATTGGGTTAGTAGGTTGTTTCATCTTATGATGTCCCAGGTTGCGCCAGAGAGCAACATACTTCACTCTTGGATGGTTTTGAAAGGGCTTGCAGGGGCTTGTCCTATGGAGTGAGACAATTTCTCCCTTTTGATACTCATGATCGAGTATGGAGATGGTTGGGTAGATGTTACTTCCACAGAGATACTTTTACAAATGCAACTTCTTGACAGCAGGTCCAGTTTCCACATGTATTGCAGCATGAGGATCCAGGAGTGGGAATCTAGTATGTATACGGTGAGCAGACAATCATGATCAGAGTAGTGCAGCGTCAGCGTGGTGATCTTGGGCAGAGACTAACATGGGACCCAGGGATTGCAAGGCTGAGCATTTCATTGATTGATGGAAGCGAGTGGACCCTTGCAAGGGAAAGTCACTTTGACTTTCCATTGAGTTTCAATATTGAGGGGAGCACGTCACTTGAGGGTGATTCATGGAGGTCTTGTAATACCTCACTATGGCAGTAGCATGTTCAGTTGGTGGAGACCGTGTTGGTCTTGGTATGGACTTGGAGGATAGACTCATTCAGGGTTGAGGCCATCTGCCATTTGAAGGAGACTCATGGTGTTGTTATGTTACAGGATTATGCCTCACATGGTATTGCATTTCGGGTCTTGATATGGGATCCGGGGGGTAGAGGGCGTGATAGTTCAGCTTTGGATGGAGCTTACTTTGCATCCCATAGGTGGACATGGGACCCCGGTATTATATGTGGATTGATTCAGTTATTGATTGAGGACAAGCAATATTCTAGCAGGGAGGACTGTAATGTCCCCACTTCGGGACATCATTATATTTCAGAGTGTTATGCTGATCAGAGTAGCTAGATGGGGGTGATAGCGAGTACAGGAGCTATTGAGGCGTTTTATTGGGCCCGACTTGCATCGCTCATCTTATTTCATCATCATGATCCATTCCGAACAACTTGGCTCTAGTTCCGTTGCATTCTGACGATTTCCGTAATTTTGAGTCATTTTGGGCTATATGTTAATTAAATTCACTAAGGAGGTCATATTGGGCAAAATACTTGGAGGAACCTCTTAGTGTAATAGCTCATCGAAATCGGGAGGAATAGCACTACAGGATAGGATGATGAGAAATGACTTTCAGTGGCCAGAGAAGCCACAAGGAGGGATAAACCACTTTTTAGAGGTAAAATAGTTAATTAATTAATTAATAATTAAATAAAGTAAAAGTCACTTGGAGAGACAAGGTGAGCAGGGAGAATAAAAGAGAGATAGGGGCCTCTATTCTCTCATTATGTTGTTTATCATTTTTGATATCTGGCTTCTTGATAGTGAGCCCATGTACTTGAGGGTTTTCAGGGTTTTGACTTAACAAACAAACCCTAGAGATCAACTTGGTGGTGAAAGATCCCACCCAACCTGGTCCAATCTTGGTCATGGAGGTGAAAGATTCCTCTCTCACCATTCTACATCACTCTATCACAGTTACAGGTGGATTCTACAGCAGTAGCAGGCTCAGAGAGAGAGACAGTGTGCATCAGTGAGGATTTCCAGCAGAAGGGTGCACTTGAGGAGCTAGTGACATTCGATTTGGAGTGGATGAGTTTCAGGGATCCACACCCATTGGGATTTGATTACTGGGCCTAGGGCACCTTCCTTAGCCATTTTGGAGGAGTTCTATCCAGCATATCATTATTTATGAGCTAGCACGAGTTCTACAGGAGGAGTGGCGCACTTGTAGTAGAGATATCATAGGTTTGGAGGTCTTACAGACGAGCTTCAGCTTAGAGACTTCTCATACTTACTTGCCATCATTAGATCTACCTTCTCATGGAGTTTTGTAGTGCCTTGAGGACATCAGAGAGGAGGCTGTACTTCCCTTGATTTATTTCGGCTAGGACTTGTGCATTATGAGAGAGAGGGCATCACATATAGCAGAGGGTATCCATTGGATTGTAGTGTTACTTGGTCTTCAACTCGGAGAGGCTTTTGGAAGCCTGGATCTTCATCTATCATGTATCTTGGAGGCTATATCAGCCATACACTCTATGTATTCCAAATCTGTCCCATTTTGTATGAGGTTAGCTATTATCGTTAATAAAATCAGATCTGAGGTATTTGTGCAATTTACTTGTTGTTTCTATTGGATCTTGTTGTGTACATGTTGTTGGATGCATTGCTATCTTTACTTGCTGCAAAACATATAAAGAACCATCATTATAAACCCTAGCGCAACGCATGAGACATAAATCTGCAAAGTGTTTGACGAAATGCCACAACCAGAAACACCTAAAAATCAATAAAAAATGCAATGTTCCTGGCATCTTGGCTTGGGAACATTACACAGAGCACATGCTCTAAGAGGAATCCCATCTCAGTTTTTGCAAGAAGATCTATTCAGATCTATAACCAAGAGGCGGAAACCAAGGGACAAATTTAAGGGAAACAACAACACTGAGGCAAAACATGGTTTTTGCAGGTGTACGCGGGTAGCAGTGGTGACAGTTGCGTACATATGCAGGTCACTGTGGGGAAAATCGCATACATACACGGGTCACTGTGGTGATAGTTGCGTACATACACGGGATGTAGTGTAGACAGTTGCGTACAAATAGTACAAGTACAGTTTCAACAAAGGGTTATCAGATTAGATCTTGGAGATGGAAACTGGATTGCGATTCGAGGATAGGTTGGATGGGGTTTTCAACTACAATCCTTGGAAGGAGAGAATCATGTTGGTGTTGATGGGGAATGGGATCTAGGAATTTGCTAATCCTAGGATAACTCCACCAACATATGCGACAGATCTAGTCATCCATAATGAGAGGGATGTGAAATCCAGGCAGATCATTCTAGATGGAGTGAAGGATTACTTGATCCCTCATTTATCAGGGAAGAAAACAACCTGGGACATGTGGGAGGCTCTGAAGAGTTTATTTTAGAGAAAGAATGAGAATCACATAATGGTGCTGAGAGAGAAGCTCAGGGACACAAAGATGCCAGGATCAGATACGGTGACGAGTTATCTCACCCGGATCCGACATGTTCGAGATGAACTGGCAACAATCGAGGAAACAATGGATGATTCAGAGTTAGTGAGGACGACACTCAAGGGATTCATGAAGGAGTGGACATCGTTCATCAAAGGAATCGTGGCATGAGAGAAGATTCTAGATTGGTCAAGGTTATGGGATGACTTCGTTCAGGAGGAATTTCGAGATGAAGATTTGAATGGAGGTCGACACAAGAATGATGATGAGAACCTTTCTCTTTCCAGTCAGGAAAGGAAGCGCAAGTTCAAGAAGATTGCCAGTGGAGAGTCTACATCTCAATTCGATAAGAAGAAGGACATGAGCAAAGTCAAGTGCTTTGCATGTCACAAATTTGGACATTATGTAGGTTAATGTCCACATAGGAAGAAGGGTGGGAACGAAACGAAACCAGAGGTAGTTGCATCGACAAAGACTCAAGTGGATGAGTTTTGCAAGAATTTTGAACAAAAAAAGTTCTTACTTGTTTCACAGACTTCCTTGGGCACCATATTAGCTGGTGCATGGTTGATAGATAGTAGAGCCACTTGTCATATGACAGGAGCACGAGAGGTGTTCAAGAGATTCACAGAGTCTGACTTAGAGATGCATGTGGAACTTGGTATGAGGACCAAGCATGCAGTGAAGGGATCTGGAACAATGCCATTCCAGATGGAGTCAAGAGGCACATTGAGAGTGACAGATGTGCTATGGGTGCCATAACTCAAGAGGAGTGTGATCTCAGTCTCAGTGATTGAGAAGAAGGGATTTGACGTAGCATTCCAAGATGGTGACAAAGAACAAGGAGTAGTAGTAGAGAGCAACAAGGTGACAAAGAACAAGGAGTAGGTAACTCCGAAGGTTGAGCAACTCAAAGGGGGTCAACCTTCAGGTTCAGGTGGGAAAGAGAAACCTTCCAAGTCTGTCAAGAAGGAGTCATGGTTCGAGATGCCTTGTAGGATGCTCAGGAGCAGGAGGCTTCTAGGAGCATGATCAAAGAGGGGTCTTCGAAGACAGGTCAAAGCATGATGGCAGGGATAGCTTCTGTGTCAGAGGGAGAAACCAATCAAGTGGATTGGAGAGCAGGCATGGTAGCAAATCTGGTAGCGAAGATAGAACCAACTCCAAGTGGGAGAAATACCTTCCTCGCTAAGAGGAAGTGTTGATGTTAGTGGTAGCATTAAATAGGTACTTCTGCATTGGCATATGTCTAGCATGTGGAAGTCATCGAAATCCTTCTATCCTTGAGTTTACTTTAGTTAAAGGAATAATTAAAGTAAAAGAGTTTTTATTAGTTAATTGAGTTATTTAAGGAAAGTGCTAAAAGCAAGGCTAGGGTGAAGGAGGAAGACACTTCTGTGAGATACACTTGTGGGAGACTTTGGTGAGAGATCAAGGTCGAGACTTTTGGTGAGAGACCAAGGTCAGGGATAGAAAAGGAGGACTTTTGCCGATGTAGAAGCAAAGAAGGACTTTTGCGGATGTAGAAGCAAAGAAGGACTTTTGCTTACACAGGAGTGAGGAGATCTCACTGGTTGGGTGAAGAGATTTCATCCAAGGGTTGATGTAGAGAGGGTTGGATCATGAAGGACCGTGATTCAAGATTGGATAGGTGGAGAAGGACTTTCATCTAAAGATCATACAGGTCAAGTAGAGGCAGTCGAAGGTGGGTTTCAGTTGATAGAATCCAGAGGAAAGCGTAGCCCCATATGGATGGTTTACTGAAATATTCAATCTTTTTTTCACTCACCAACAAGATCAATAGAAAATGGGCTATCCAAGACAGTGAGGTAGATGGAAGCAAAGGTTCAAAACTACTTGGAAAGTGCATTCATTTTTTAAGACCAAAGTGCTTGGTTGCCTAGTCCTCAACAACAACCTTGGGGTCACGGATAGCCTCTGCCAGTCTGGATTCACAGATGGCTATTGCCTGATATGCCAGAAATCTGAAACAGTTAAGTATTCCATGGGGATGTAGGATAGCCAAACGTTTATGGGAATGGATAGCAGCCGAGTATTCTGCACTCTTTGTGGCTCCCCTTCATTGGAAAAGGATCATATTTAGGGGCAAATGGATGATTAGACAAACAGGACACTTTACGCACAACAATCATTTCCTTCTTGTGTAAAAGGCTTTTTTGGGCAACCTTTAATGGATATACTGCAATATTACATGGGTGGAATGAAGACTAACAAATCAGATGTAGCCATTTTATGTTGGGTTGGAATAGGCAAATTTAGAATAGAATGGGACTCTGTGGCAATCAGCACATGAAGACATGTTGGCTCTTCTTTCCAATGTTGGAAGGGGAAACTGATATGTATCTGCTTTCTCCCAGTAATGTACAATTTGATAATGTATCATTTTGTGAACATGAATGAAATATAAGATCCATTTTTTTCAAAAGGAATATTACATCCTTAGTTCTGCCAAACTTCCCTTTAGCCCCATTTCATTTCTTTGAACCATTTAGAAAACCTCATTATTACATCTGTGCAATATTTGCAATTGGGGGGCCATTTTGAAAATTTTGGGAAGGAAACCAATCCCCTTTCATCCTGTTTATTTTACAATAATCACAATGGTAGGAACTTAGGAAGGCCCTCTGAATGATGTTGATGGCTAACTTGCACAATGCCTTTCTTTCATGTCTGAGATTTTAGCCAATTCCCTCAAGGACAATACCATATCCCAATTTATAGCGTATCTAGTCAGCTATGTGGGAATTTGCTAAATGACAAGATTTATTCCATTTCAATTGCCATACCTGACTCTTTGCACTACATCTTCAGCCAGTATACAAGTGCAAGTTTTGGGTAGATATGCATTAACTTCTATATGTTTCAGATTGCCAAAATGGTGATGGTAGTGGAAGTTCTCCTTTTCCCAGATTTCCACAGTAATCACAAAATCCTCCAAATTGCTAGCGATTCCCTCTGATAAAAAAAGAGGATGGATTCTAACTAATAGTGTCCTCCTTTTTTGGTTGTTGGTGATTAGTTAGAGATGAATATATATAAGCACTTTTTGAATAAAATCAAAGCAAATGAACTTATCTAGATTTTCATTATCTCCATTACATTCATAAATTGTGCAAGGGTTACCTCTCATATGCATCTTCATCACATGAATTTGCCGAGGAATAAAGCCAATCCATATCATTTGAGTTTGATTTCACTAAGCTATCTTCTCTTCCTTGTTGATTAATCTTTGTGAGCTTGTCGCTAGGTAGAGATTGATCCCCATTACAATCTCTACATAAATGCCCATGAGTTGCTGAGGGCATACATCTGAAAAGTAAAAGTGAGCTTTGTCAACATAGATATTGAGTAACTCACAATTCAAAACAAGTTATAAAAAACAATTCAAAATATGTAAAAATTAAATGCAACAATATATGCCTGTATATATGTTTTATAGTAAATACTTTGTGTCGAAGGCACAGATCTGCATGTTGCACATGGACTATATGTAATTGCAAAAGCCCATCATGCCTTGGTGGAAAATGATTGACAAATCATTAGAAGTGTTCTTCCATTGAGTCGTACATTTATTGTTTGATTGGAAGAAGGTATCCAAATCTACATCTGAAACTTTCACACCCTCAATTTAAATACTAAACTCTAGAAGCAAAAAGAAAGAACTATAAATGGCTGTTACAGTCCAGAATACTAAGCAAAAAAAGAACTTAATACTAAATAGTTAGTGCATAAGCAGCTAATGGTGATTAAAAAATAAAATGATTGATGGAACTTGTGTTGAAAAATTGATGCATGTAGGTAAATTTAAAAATTTACAGCATACAACCAACATACCAATACATCTTGCATATATAAGGATCACTGAAAGTGAGACAATCACAGAGAGAACACAAGTATACCCGGAGAAACCCTCTTGGGGTAGAAAACCCAGCCAAAACTTCTCTTTAGATTCTTCAACGAAGTACAATACCAGTGCAAGACTTTAGAGTAACTAGCTAGAACTCAAAGGGCTGAAACAATACCTCTGTTTCAACACTTAAACTTCACAAATAGTTGAACTAACACTTATAGTAACAGCTTGACAAACTCACCAAAAGATAACTGACTTTCCTTCTTGCTGTAGCAGAGTTCTGGCGGTTTTAACACAGTATTTGTAGCAGCCATATATCAGCAAGGAACAACAGAAGACTTCAGAAAGAATAGTGCTTGTATCAGCAGTATACTTCAACAACTAGCTGCCATATACCAGCAGAAGACTCCAACAACTAGCAGCCATATACCAGCAGAAGATTCCAGTAGATATCAGTTATATACTAGCAAAATACTTCAGCAAATAGATGCCTTGCTTCAGCAGAAAACTCCAGCAAAACAAAAGTATATAAATGTTAAGTGAATGCCCATTTTTATAGGTTGGTTTGGCTGCCCTAAGCAGCCCCCTAAGAATGTATGATAGCTGTATAACAGCTTTCATAGCTGACCTCCTTTGGCTGCCAAGAGTCACCTTTTAATGTTCCCAAGAGCCACCTCCTAATGCTCCCAAAGGTCACTTCCTTTGTCTCTTCTAGAAGCTGTCCTAAATTGTTGTCTTAGGATTGTATGACAACTGTATAGCAGCTGTCATACCAGCACCCTAAGCAGCCCCCCTAAGCTGGCCACTCCAATCGCCCTAAGCAGCCCTCTTAAGCAGCCTCCCTAAGCTATCCACTACAACCGCCCTAAGTAGTCCGCTTAGAGGTGTTATGAGGTTGACACATGGCATATGGTTGTCTTGGCACAAGGTTGACACTTGTTATGTGTTTGATGCTTGACATAAAGTTAACACTATATCAAAACTTTATTTACATGGTTAGTTACAATAGGGAAAATAGCTTCCAAAGCTATATAGTTCAACAACTTGAATATAACTGAAAGAAACTGCATTGAACTTAGAATGCATGCCTCACTTGGACACATTGATAGGGCCCCATCGGAGATTAACTATGCTAGCTCCGTGTCAGAAGGACCCCAAAGGGCAAGTCATATAGCTGCATGTTGACAGGAAGAGCATCTGAGCATAAGAAAGTACTATAAATACCAGTCATTCATCTCATTTCCTCATTTTTCTCATTTTTTTGACATGGAAGCACAATATATACCCTTCATTTGCCTCATTTTCTTATCATTCTCATTTCTTCTTGACATGCATTGTTGTTTCTTGTGCCATGCTTGATCTTTTGGTTTTAAGGATAGCAAAGCCTTCTACTACAAGTTCAACACTATACTAGTGATTTTGGTTATTACTAAGGATTTATGGCTAAATCCTCACTTACTAGGGAGAAAAACTCCCATTGCACACCAACAACTTGTAATATGATCAATTTTGGGCTATTCATGACCAAGGCGAGCATTAATTGAACAATGCGCTAACTATGAGGCTAACAGCCTGCATTCATTGTAGTATTCGAGAAGCAATTTGTTTGACCAAATCTCTATAATGCACTGCACTCTAAGCTCTATTGGGTAATGCAATTAGGGATTGTGACTAGTTAGGAAGCCAAAAATCATGCTAGATTTGAACTGCAGCCTATAAGATGACCTTAATTGGGATTGACGCTCCAGGGGTAGGGGCCATCTTGGGAAAAATTTCCCCACGTCCCCCTTTTGATTTCAGTTTTTGTAATCTTCTTGATTTGGAGATTCTAGTGTTGGTTGTTCATGTTGATTTGACATAACATAAAGCATAATTGGTTAAGTGATTCCACACATATTGTTGGGCCCGAGATATGATCACTTTTATGATGGTTATTATACATTTTTGCCAAATGTATATATGTGTTTTTCACGTTTTGAAGGAGCTTTTTGAAGAATTTTATATTAAAACGGTATGATCGACACTAGGTACGTATAATTCATGTTTAATGATTGTATCAAGTATAATTCATCATGTTTTATGATTTCCAAGAGCTAATTCACGTTTTTCTGGTGTTACAGGGCAAAAACACACTACGTTTCTAGTTCCGGCACTTGATCCGACACTCATTCCGGCACTCGATCCGACACTTGATCCGACACTCTGTCCAGCACGTCGTATTGCACAGAAATGGAAGGAGACTTGGTGGTTATGGCATTGGCAGTCAGTGATGGGCAAATCGAGCACGTGGGTTTTGTTCATAATTGCCCCCTCCAACTACTGAGCTCCAGACAACTCAGTTTCAATTGTTCAAAGAGGGCGATTATTGGCTAGCTCTGTTTTATCAGTTAGGGCATCATTTAATGCAAATTGCCGAATTTAGAAGTGGTTCGACCCTCCGGTGGTCGACCACCTGGTCTTAAACATTATAAATACCACCAAGGTGGTCAGATAGTTGTTAAGTAGTAGATACATCGGTGTGATAGGTATAAATACGTTTTTACTCTGTTTTGAGTTTTTACATTGCCAGATTATGCCAAAACTGCGTTTTTGGATTTTTATGGTGAATTCGATCTGCTGAGTTTGTGGTGTATTTTAGAGAGTGAAAACAACTTGCTGGGGGGCCCACTAGCAGTCTGGTAACTATCTTTGTGTTGTTTATGCATTTCTTAATTTAATTGCTCTTTTTATTTTCTGTACATGCATGTTTTTTATTGTGTTAACTAGTTTGTTGTAGTTTAATTGTTTTAATTGTTTTGCAGGTTAAAATGATGAGATGTATTAGCATGCACTGATATAGTAGACTAGGAACAGACTTGCAAGTCTCTACACTAACCCCATGTGCATTTAGATGTTAGATCATGCTTGATTTATGATTTTATAGTCTAGTTTAAAATAGAGTTTGATTTGGGTTTTCTTTGACAGGGATTGATGGATGGATAGAGTTAATTCCAGTTTTTTATTATAGCTTGCTTACTTCAATTTTATATAGATCTCATTTAATTAGTTGTTGGTTAATGTAGATTGTTAATTTACTTTCATAGTTTAATTTCTGTTTTTAATTATTTCCTTATTGCATTTTGAATGGTTAGAGTAGACATAGCATAGTTTTGTTTTACGCAATTTCCTTTCCTAGAATTAAAATGCAATTAAACTTCTTGGTTAAATAATGATGATCTCGTTATGTTGTTGATGGTTTATACATGAATATGCAGGGTATTTAACATTATTTTTGTCATGGCTAAATTCTCACTGGATTGTTTAATCCATACCTTTCATTTTTCCATTGAGATTAGTGTTGAGCTTATACCATTGGAATTGTCCTTTGTTGTCAAGTGTCATCGAGATATTATCCGACACCGAAGACATTCACACAACCACCAACATTATATTTGAATTGTCATAGGTTAAAGAATAGTTTTCCTGCTTTCATAGATATGGTTTCTTGTTTTCATAGCTTAGAAAATAGTTTTATTACTGCTGTAGGATAGATAGACTTTGCTTTGATAGATTAGATAATAGTTTGTTTATCATAGATTAAGAATTAGTTGTTAATCTTTCTTGCTTTCAATAGAATAGATTTCCTTTCATGCATTGCATTGAGCATTTAGTCCAGTTGCCTCTTAGATTTCCTTTCATGCATTAGAAATAGTTTTACATTAAGCATTTAGTCCACTTGCCTCTTAGGCTAGATAGTTGTTCAATGAGAAGTTTTACTTTGATTTCTTGCAGTAGTTAGATGTCTTTTCTTACTTGTCTTTTGCTTTAGTAGGTTAGTTAGGTGCCTTTGTTTACTTGTCTTTTGCTTTAATAGGTTAGTTAGGTGTCTTTGCTTGCTTGTCTATTTTCTTTAATAGGTTAGATAGGTGCTTGTGCTTACTTGCTTATTTATTTGCTTTCATAGGGTAGTTGCTCATTGAATGTAGGTTGGCAAGTTAAAGAAGTTTGCTTTTGTCATTTGCTTATTATGCTTAGTAGTTTGTCTTTGTTTATTGTTAGACTAGTTTGCTTTACATAGGGTTTTACTTGCTTTCTTAGGAACTATCCATCGACCCTTGGCCCAAAAGTACTTAGGTTACCTAGTTTCAATTTGCTTAGTAGGGTTTGCTCATTAGATAGTTTTGTTTGAGTAGATTAGCCTTAGATAGCTGCCTTCATTAGTTAGATTATACTCCTACCAGACTTCTACCTTTGGCCTATATTTTGCCACAACTCTAAGTTTACCTTCCCCGGGTTGACAATTTAATTGAGGGTTTTTACTGTGTTTTTAGTGCATATATAACACCCATCATTTTTGGCACCGTTGTCGGGGAGTTGTCTCAAAGTAAGAAGTAGTTAGGAATTAGATCATTTCTAGACCTTAGCATTAGTTTGGTGGCGGTGGAACTTTAAGACAAGAGGTAAGAACCTGCGCATCTGCTATAGCAGATTCCCCCAAACTCAATGGTAGTTTTTCTTTTTGTTTTTATTTATTTTTCATGAATAGACCTAGGAACCAAATGGTAGCTTTTTCTTTTTGTTTTTGCTTTCTTTCATGAATAGGCCTAGAGACCCACAAGGTAGATTCATTAAATCTAAAGCAGACCTTTCAACCAAGGTTCCTTCCGATCTCTTTGGGGGAAGGAACGTTCCACTTATAAAATCCGCAGATCGATACCGAAAAACAGGAGCTAGCTTAACTCAAAGAGCTAAAATAGTCTCTGAAGAGACTAACGCAGGGAGTACTATAGAACAAGAAATTGAAGCATCAGTAATAGTGGGACATGAGTCAAGACCACTCGAGCCCTCTACAGAATCAAACAACACAACCTTTGTTTCCTTACCACCACCAGGAGAATGAATTCGAAGATGACCATTAGTTTGGAAGAATTCTCTCAAATCCTAGCAACAGCTGGGATTTCTTCTTTTCAAGAAGAACATAGTTTGGCAATAGCCAAAAGTGTATCTACCTCTCCCGAAATATTAGAAGAATCAAGGTCCTATGAGCTACAAAATGATCTTCCTTTCCAAACTGTGAAGGAAGCTGAAAACTTATGGACTACCTCTGGTGGAGAGCAATCACTAAGACCTGAGATTGAGGAGTTCTCAACATCCATCTCAACAGATCCTTTATGTACTTCAGAAATCAATCATCCAGAAGAAGAGGATCTGAATAGCATGATGAAGGAGAGCATAGAAATTATTGTTGATAAACATCAAGATTACATTGAAATTTGGTTTCAAGAGGTCATCAAGCCACAATACTATTTTCTTCTTCAACACCTTTTGATGCCCAAACAAGTAGGTTGGTTGGTTCTTCATATCCAGGTAATCACTGCGGTAACTTTTTCATATATGGATATGAGTATGTTTCTTATCTTGCTCCGCACATGGTTACATTGGAAGAGTTCTTACACTTGAATAAAGATTTTCTCTTTCTTTTTAGGTAGGGTAGGATAGTAAATAAAAGTTGCATGTTGTTAGTTTAGCTTAGAGTCTAATGCAGCCTCATTTTACATTTTCTTTTAATAAAAGAACTATGAGATACATGTTCCTATGACTTGATCTCATTAATCTCCTTAGTTTATTATATTTTAGAGTATGGTTTTTGCAAATAGGTTTAGAGATCTCTATAGGTCTTTATATCACCAAGGGTAGACAATTCCAAGGAAATATAAAAGAAGGATTTTCTTCAAAAACATTGTTACACTTGAACCTTGTTGTTTGCTAAGCATCAAATGAATAATGACTTCTTGTAGTTAGCCATGTTTTTGCAAAGATTTTCATCTTCTTGTTCTTAAGGCATTTTAAAAATAAATTGCTCTTGAAAATCTTCACCACTATATAAGGAAGTGATACCATAACCATCAAGCTTAGAGGTCTCTCGTACAGTTTTCCCAAGAAACCCGAGTAAGTGAGTAAAGTATCTTTATTAAAGAGTAACAAGGAGGTTTGATCAACGGTTAGTCATGGAAACATCACAATAACTTACAAAAGAAGAAAGCGAGTTGAGCCTAGAGATACCTTTCTGTTCTTTCTCAATGGTACCATCCACTATACACTAAATAGCTTGATTATATCATATCTTTAGATAGGCCACGTTCGCTTAAGTACCCCTTACATCAGGACAATCACTAAGGAATATAACGGAAAGTCATCCTCTAACATAAATACCATCCCAATTGAAAAAAAATAAATAAATTATTTTCAGAGCTGTCCCCCCATCTTCTTGCATAAAGAAATCTTATACTAAAATCTTAAAAGATGGAGGGCCAGTCTCTGAGGGTGTAAGAGGCTAACCCGTCGGGATATTGAGCAAGTCTGCTTGCAACAGGTATCGGCCTGTGGTATGACTAGGTAAACCCGCTGGAGTACTGAACAGGCTTGTTGGTAGCGGGGCATTCTACCTAGCGAGGATGGTAATTTGACAAAAATATATTTAAATCTGTCCTGATGTACGACATTACTTGCAGAAAAAGATGACATGAAGTATGTATGGTTAAGCTAAGGTTAATGAACTCCATAAACTTGCCATTCGGAACTAACTCTAAGACTATCTTGAAACTCTCTTGCCTACCTCTTCTTATCTATATATAGGATCTTTTATCCTATAGGTGGGGCCATCCTTTAACCGTCTCGTCAGACCAATCTGTGAAATTTATCTCTACACTTAACAAGCTGTAAATATTCGGCTATTGGGAGAACTGACTGGTTTCCTATATTTTTGATTGTGAGGTGTCACAATACTTATGTGTGGGGTAGGGGTTCATGAGTTGACAAATGATAACATTGCCTAGAAGAAGTAAATGTTTGTAAAAAATTATGTTTATTGTTTTCATGATATAGGCTATGACATCAACAATCATTTTATTTTCGAAATGCTAATTCCATGTGTGTTATAAACTGTTGTACATCTCCTTAACAGACCACTTAACTGGCTTATTGTCGTTACAGACTATTCATTACAGAGTTATGATTACATGCCCTATAAAATGCGAGATAGAGGAATGGATTGTGTGAGCACGATGGCAAAACAAATAATAATGGAACACTCTTATCTTGCCTCTGCTCCTATTCACTGTATTCATGGTCTCTGAGGAATCAATTGCCTCAGCCACAAAGCTCCCAAGAGTTGAAGATCGCTAGTTTAAACACCACCAGTTGCCAAGAGCAAGCTATAACAAGGTTTTCAAACCCGCATTTCAGAACATCTCTGGAGCTAAGGGATACTCCAAAGAGTGGATAAAAGAGGAGCTAATCTAACCCCCCCTCTCAAAACAGTAAAGACCTATTGCTAATTCATGGCACGAGGACGTGCCATATCTTCGGTCTGGGGGGAGTTTCATGAGCTAAAAAACGCTAAGCACTGCCCATTTATATAGCAAAATCCATGAGAAGAGGAAGTAGGATTTCTGTCAGAATTCTATCCTACTATCTTTTTACAATGTCTTGGGATATTATATCAACAATTTTTTGTATTGGTATGCTAAATTTTATATTGTTGACATCATTGTGTGTGTTATGAGCTTACTGTGCATTTTTATGTTTATGCTATAGAAGACTTTGTATCCTTAACTGGTTCTTTGTGACAATTACAAATCAATAACACATTGTTAAACTCACTACAATCTGTGTTACACACCTATGAACAGAGGAACAAGGTTAAGTGGCTCTGTATTAGTCTAAGTATTTAGCTCAGTATGGTTTTGATTTGGAGTTTTCTGGATAAGAATCTAGGTCTAGGGAGCTAGGCCAGGGTTTCCAAAAGATGAGTTGCAAAGATAGAATGGGGCAAGGTAGGTATACTCAGTAGCATTTAGGATTTGTCATTGCGTATAGGGTAGATGTGGCGAGTTCAAAATGGGAATGAGATCATGAATCCATTCATCAAAAGAAGTTGTAACATAACATGACAGTTTCATCCAAAACAGTGCAAATAACTTTGAAACAATCATAGGGAAAGCATGGAGGTGGCAGCAAATTGTAGCAGAAGAGCAACAAGTTTTGGAGGCCTTCCTCGATGAGTTCTTTAATGAAAAAGTTATGAATGGAAATCTGAATATGTCCCCTACACTCTGGAGTCACTAATCCAAGCAAAAATCTACATATAACCCCTTCACAATTGATTTGAAAACAAACTGTCCAAAAGCGCAACAACTGTGACAAAAGCGCAACAGAAAAATAGGGGTCAAAGATGGGGCTATAACTTTTTAAAAATAACACATTTTAAAAAACTATGAGAGGTTTTTGTATATAAGATTGTTATTAAGATAAACCTCTCTCAGTTTTGTGAAATTAATTCCCATGTTCTTGGAATATGTGCCACAACATAATGACTAAAACAGGAAATTAAATTGGAGAATTTGATTTTCTGAGATGGGCCTCCAAGAAAGTTGAATATCTCCCACTATATGATACCTGTGTAAATTGTGTAAATACTGAAGGAGGTTATTATTATTTAGTATGTCTTTAGAAAAAAACTCCTTTGGTTTTCCAAAATTCATCTTTATTTGGTCAAAAACCTGTTTTGAAAATAATGACTAAAACAAGAAATTAAATTGGAAAATTTTATTTTCTGAAATAGGTCTCCAAGAAAGTTGAATATCTCCCAATATATGATAGCTGTGTAAAAAATGAAAGAGGTTATTGTGATTTGGTATGTCATTATAAATAACCTCCTTTGGTTTTCCAAAATTCATCTCTATGTAGTCAAAAACATCTTTTTAAAATGATGACCAAAAACAGAATCAAAAGCGCAACATGGTCTTGTAGAACACTTTTTGTGACATTTCCTGATTCATTTTCTGATGTAGTAGTTTCTGGCCATGTGTCTCTGAAGCTTGATGTCCATGTTGGCCTTTTTCAGGATCATCTCCAGGTGTTCATTGACTCTTCCAAGACAATACTCTCTGTCCTTTTCAAATCTTGCCACAATGGTGCCTTCAATGTCCTGTTGACATAGTGAAGGTAGATACTCTGTTTTTTCAAGCTTTCCACTTTCAGATTGCTAGCTCATTTTCAGTTCAACAAACCTTTGAATATTCCCTTCTACTTTATAAATAGCTTGGAGAAGATGTCCTCTCAAGTGAGGAAGAATGTAACTAACCCCCACAACAACCTCTTTCACCATGGCCTTATCAAACTCTTTGTTTCAGCCGAATTGGAGAAACAAGAGCAAACTTGGGATGCATTCATTTATCAATTTGCAAACCCTCACTTGACAATCAAGACTAGAAAAAAAAAGACATCAGATCTAAGGAATATTTCTCCATCCAAACCCCACTCTCCAAAGACTCCACACCCTCCTGCACAAGCCATTTCTTTACCGGAACAAAAATCCAAGAAGCTTGTTGAAATACAACCGCCGCCTCAGAGCACAACTGAAGCAAACCAAGAGGCATAAAAAAAATTCTTCACAACAAGAAGGAGAAGCTTCTAAAGCTGATCCTCCTCAACAAGCTTAGTCACGAGGGGTAATTTCTTTTTGTTTGCAGTGGGACCTGCAAAATCTTAAATGTGGGGGTAATGTTGGGCCCGAGATATGATCACTTTTATGACGGTTATTATACACTTTTGCCGAATGTATATATGTGTTTTTCACGTTTTGAAGGAGCTTTTTGAAGAATTTTATATTAAAACGGTATGATTGACACTAGGTACGTATAATTCATGTTTAATGATTGTATAAAGTATAATTCATCATGTTTTATGATTTCCAAGAGCTAATTCACGTTTTTCTGGTGTTACAGGGAAAAAACGCACTACGTTTCTAGTTCCGGCACTCATTCCAGCACGCGTTCCGACACTCGATCTGACACTTCGTATTGCACAGAAATGGAAGGCGACTTGGCGGTTATGGCATTGGCGGTCAGTGATGGGCAAATCAGGGACGTGGGTTTTGTTCATAATCGCCCCCTCCAACTACTGAGCTCCAGACAACTTAGTTTCAGATGTTCAAAGAGGACGATTATTGGCTCGCTCTGTTTTATCAGTTAGGGCATCATTTAATGCAAATTGTCGAATTTAGAAGTGGTTCGACCCTCCTATGGTCGACCATTTGGTCTGTAAACATTATAAATACCACCAAAGTGGTCAGACAGTTGTTAAGTAGTAGATACATCAGTGTGATAGGTAGAAATACGTTTTTACTCTGTTTTGAGTTTTTACATTGCCAGATTATGCCAGAACTGCGTTTTTGGATTTCTATGGTGAATTCGACCTGCTGAGTTTGTGGTGTGATTTTAGAGAGTGACCACGACTTGTTGAGGGGCCCACCAACAACCTGATAACTATCTTTGTGTTGTTTATGCATTTCTTAATTTACTTGCTCTTTTTATTTTCTGTACATGCATGTTTTTTATTGTGTTAACTAGTTTGCTGTAGTTTAATTGTTTTAATTGTTTTGCAGGTTAGAATGATGAGATGTATTAGCATGCACTGATATTGTAGACTAGGAACAGAGTTGCAAGTCTCTACACTAACCCCATGTGCATTTAGATGTTAGATCATGCTTGATTTATGATTTTATAGTCTAGTTTAAAACATAGTTTAATTAGAATAGAACAGAGTTTGTTTTGGGTTTTCTTTGACAGGGATTGATGGATGGATAGAATTAATTCCAGTTTTTTATTATAGCTTGCTTACTTCAGTTTTATATAGATCTCATTTAATTAGTTGTTGGTTAATGTAGATTGTTAATTTACTTTCATAGTTTAATTTCTGTTTTTAATTATTTCCTTATTGCAGTTTGAATGGTTAGAGTAGACATAGCATAGTTTTGTTTTACACAATTTCCTTTCCTAGAATTAAAATGCAATTAAACTTCTTAGTTAAACAATGATGATCTCGTTATGTTGTTGATGGTTTATACATGAATATGCAGGGTATTTAACATTATTTTTGTTATAGCTAAATTCTCACTGGATTGTTTAATCCATACCTTTCATTTTGCCATTGAGATTAGTGTTGAGCTTATACCATTGGAATTGTCCTTTGTTGTCAAGTGCCATCGAGATATTATCCAACACCGAAGACATTCACACAACCACCAACATTATATTTGAATTGTCATAGGTTAAAGAATAGTTTTCCTGCTTTCATAGATATAGTTTCTTGCTTTCATAGCTTAGAAAATAGTTTTATTGCTGTTGTAGGATAGATAGACTTTGCTTTGATAGATTAGATAGTAGTTTGTTTATCATAGATTAAGAAATAGTTGTTAATCTTTCTTGCTTTCAATAGAATAGATTTCCTTTCATGCATTGCATTGAGCATTTAGTCCAGTTGCCTCTTAGATTTCCTTTCATGCATTAGAAATAGTTTTGCATTAAGCATTTAGTCCACTTGCCTCTTAGGCTAGATAGTTGTTCAATGAGAAGTTTTACTTTGATTTCTTGCAGTAGTTAGTTGCCTTTACTTACTTGTCTTTTGCTTTAGTAGGTTAGTTAGGTGCCTTTGTTTACTTGTCTTTTGCTTTAATAGGTTAGTTAGGTGTCTTTGCTTGCTTGTCTATTTTTTTTAATAGGTTAGATAAGTGCTTTTGCTTACTTGCTTATTTATTTGCTTTCATAGGGTAGTTTCTCATTGAATGTAGGTTGGCATGTTAAAGAGGTTTGTTTTTCTCATTTGCTTATTATGCTTAGTAGTTTGTCTTTGTTTATTGTTAGACTAGTTTGCTTTACATAGGGTTTTACTTGCTTTCTTAGGAACTATCCATCGACCCTTGGCCCAAAAGTACTTAGGTTACCTAGGTTCAATTTGCTTAGTAGGGTTTGTTCATTAGATAGTTTTGCTTGAGTAGATTAGCCTTAGATAGCTGCCTTCATTAGTTAGATTATACTCCTACCAGAGTTCTACCTTTGGCCTATATTTTGCTACAACTCTAAGTTTACTTTCCCCTGGTTGACAATTTAATTGAGGGCTTTTACTGTGTTTTTAGTGCATATATAATACCCATCACATATCTAGAAGATAAGAGGGCATATTCACTGCTGTTGTAAGACATTTCAGATCTGTTATATGATTAGAAAAGTGTGCCCTGAGGGTTGTAGCTTTGTGGTATTTACTATTGAAGTACACTGAATGGTATTTATTTTCTTGGGATGCCTAGTGAATTGGGTTGAAGTGAAGTGAAGTATTTGCTACTGTAAATTAATATTTCAGATTCAGCAGTAAGGCTGAAAGTTCACAGGATATAGATCCGGGAACCTCAAGGTTGAAGAGAAATTTTTGAATTTGCATTAATTGTCTGATTCACAAAATTTCCACACAATGACCTACAATTCAACCTACAACTCTATGGTCATATAGAGAGCATTGACACAAAACATGGAATTCATCACAACCAAATTACACTATGATGGGGGCATTGATTTACTCATATATTATTGTTATAAATACATAGATTACAAATTATAGACTCCTAACTCTCACTCTCTGCTCCCTATTTAGCTAATGATCAGCTCTCCACTTAACTTATGACCAATTCTGATACAATGTTTGGTTAGCATGATTGACTAATCCATATCTAAACCCAATCATGCTATTTATTTTTATGGTTGATGTGCCTCTTTGACTTTCCAGTGTCATCTTCCTATTGTGACTTTTCACCTTCCTTCAATGTGTTTTTCTATCTATCACACCATTTTCCCATTGCAACCATCATCACACTATTGCACACATGGTTCTCTCCGACCATCTTTTGCACACTTAAATGTTTTATCATGTTCCTTGCTGATATCATCCTTTGCATTCTCCACCCTAATTCCTCAATCATTGTGTGTATCCTTCCTAAGCAACAAAAATGCACACTACACCATATTGGATCAGCACGAATCCAACCCGTTGCACCCACACTGTTTCTCCTTGAATTTGTCGCAGTCTACTTGCTTTCCTTCTTATTTATTCCTAGCAAGTGCAATCCATGCTCACCCTGAATTTTCATGGATGTTCTTGCATCATCTATGTAGGTAACTAACTAGTGATTAAAACTCGTGGAAATAATAAGCGTACAATTGCTTGAAATAATCCCTTTTCTGTGATATGACTTTCTTTGTCTTTCTTCTCCTTTTATGAGTAATTTCCTATTCAATTTTGTTAGAGGATGAGGCTAATAAATAATAAGTAGGAATAAGCATTATACTTCCTTGCACAAAGTTCCACAGTTGGATTAAATAAACGTTGTTTCATCTCATGTAGGTTGTTAACATTGAATTTTCCCATGCATGTTCAAGGTTAATTATCCAACATATTCGTGAGTACATCTTTTGGTTCTTGTAAACAAGTTAGAGATAAGGTCAACTGCCCAAATATTTTAAGAACGACATTGGGGCATGTTACACCAAATATTGTATGGGGTGTTCAAAGACCAATAAATGACACTTTGTAGATGACACTTGTTACTCCGCATGCCTAGGGGTAACTAGAGGAGATCATGTCTCATGGCCTGCAATGTAGACAATGATCCCGACCATGAT
>SNQJ01S0023200.1:37503-60310 GCA_010110895.2 Picea sitchensis | reverse complement strand
AAATAACATTACTAATGTAATATGCCCCAATTAATGGGTAATGAGCCAATATTAGGGATTAACACAGAGAAAGAGATATTTGAGAGTTTTCAAAGAACAAAACCTGAGCAGAAGTTGAGATAAAGAAAGAATCCCTAGAAACTGCAAGAGTTCCCTAGTGATATCATGGCTTGGCACAGGGGTGGATAGAGTGATAAGAATGAATGCCTCTTAGCCTATGGTTGGGTCAAAAGGAGAACACCCAAATTCGGTTAGTTGGTTGCAACCTATAATAGATAAGTATTCTCATATCCTGTTTAATTGGACTGTATATGTAGATTAAAGTTGGATATCCTATGAATGTTTTAGGGATGTGCATGTCTTCTTAATTGTTATACTGTATCCATTTTATTTCTTCTTGATTGTTTATTTAGGAAACTAAGAAATTATATGGTTCAGATATGACTTGTACTTGTAAATGCGTGAGCCCTGTGGTGGCTTAAGTTAGATCAATGGATTGTGAGCTCATTGACCTTGGGCACAATTTCACGTGTGCATGTTGACGCTCCTAGTCGTTCTCAGTCTCCTTGATGAAGGAGTCTGTTAAGCTCAGGAGAGGTAGAGAATGTATGCACTGAGTCTCTGTGAGGTGGGAAGAGACCGAGAACCTCTAAATTTCTATAAGTTGTGAAAATACCAAGGGGTATGCGGAAGGATCCCTCTAAGAGTTAAGTTCAGGAAGGATAACAAGATTCAAGTATCGAAAGGGAAGATCCTTTCGTTTGGAAGACTAATGGATGAGATCAGTTTAGGAGGAGCCAAAGCTCTTCAAGATCATCAGATCTAGAGAAGGGATGCGAGTGTTGATCCTTCAATCCCTTCGGACTTCGCGGGTCCGATGAATTGGGCATATTCATCATATAGGAAGTAAATTGCCCAAAGCTCGAAGTAGCGGAGCATATCTCAACCGTCTATCCATCGGAGACACATGGAAGGAGATCCCACATTATAGAGGAGCGAGAGTGGAAGGGTGGAAGGACTCTCGAAGTTGCAGGGAGCCGACGTAGATATGAGTCATCCGTTAGTGAGGAAAGGTGTCGTCAGATCCCGCCCTACGGAGTAGAATTAATCTGAAAGAGTTATAGAATGGAGGTGTGAGGACTCCCAAAGGCCATAGTCATGAAGTCATCTCAGTCGTTTGTGAAGGAGGACGCATGGAAGAAGATCTGCCACTTCAGAGAAAAGTCACTTCAAAATAATTGGTGAGTGGTGAAGTGAAAACGCTCAAAGCATGAATTTTCGAAGATCCCTTTGAGTAAGCACCAAGTAAAAACCCGAGGTCATATGAAGGAAGGGGCCTAGCATGAAGAGCTAGTGCCTGTTGCTCGAATTCTTGAAAGGTGTCAAGAAAGAGCCTACGGGTTTGGAAGAACCTGCACTTTGGAGAAAGGGGAACCTAGAGAGAGTTAAGGAAAACAAATTTACGATGCCCCACCCCTTAAAATATCACTTAGGGGTTGGGTGTGTTACAAATTGGTATCAAAGAATGACAAGAACACTTATCCTACTTGGACTCATGCACGAGTCGTATGAAAATATTTTTTTAGGATTTTAAGGGGGTAACACCCTATCTTACCGCATTCCTAAGAGGTTTAGTCAAACCTGTACCAAAGGGAGGAATGGAACCTATTGTTGTTTATAGATGTTTTGGAAATCTACACTCTGTGTTGCTAGCATTTCGAAATAAAAACGTTGACTTCACTTTGCAATTGTACATGTTGTTGTACAGTCACGAGATTAGGTTACCAAGGTTAATATGATCCCGTTGAAAGTTAAATTCTACCTTTGGGAGATTTTTTATTAGGTGCATTGACTCCTTGAGGAGAAGGACTGTCGATTGGAACTCTTTTGTTGTTTTCAAATTTTTACAACATAAATATTCGCATGATGAAAACAACAGAAGGATTAGATTTGCGGACTTGTTGGATTAATGGATGTTCCTACAAAAGTAGCAATGTGTTGATAAACGCTTGGGATAATACCTGAACGTGAATGAGTGATGATGGAAGGGTCTTGTCAAGGGAAGCTTAATCCCAAAGAATGGATAAGCTAGCATTTGTAGTATTGCCTCTAAGCATGGGCAGTTGGAGCATCTGAAATTTATGATGGTCATTTGTATAAAAGACTAAACCCTATGTATATAACTCCTCATTACCAGAGGGATGATGAAACTATGTAGGGTTAGTTTACTAGACCTATAATGGTTGGAACCTACAGCATGGATAATCTATTTAAGCGAGATAAAGGGGAATCCTTTGAGACTATTGCTAATTCCCATAAAGGGAAAAAAGTGAAACGGGTATATAACCCAGATTATGAGCTCATCACTGTACGAAATAGGTATAGACATGAGTACTTGTCTAGACATGAAAATTCAAGATGAGAACATGTTGTGATGCATACGATGATGGATTCTTGAATGTAACACACCAATAGACTCAGTTGAACCTATGGTTAGTGGTAGTGTAAGACCTGGTGTTGGTATGTATTGGTTAATGATGACCTGATAATAGTAAGGGAGTTAACAACCTGAATGGAAATGGTTGTTGGGGTAATCCAGTAAGAAAGTAAAAATGATTTCCTTAATTGAGAGGGTTTGCTAACCAAGATCAGTTGGAAGCCAAATTGGTTGATTTTGTTACCTTGGGCATGGTTATAATTTCCCAGATTTTATTTATAAGTTGGGTAATTCCATGGAGGTTGAGGCAAGAGTGTTTTCTTACTAACTGTTATCATATATAAAGGGAACATAGTTATGAATATGTCTAATTCAACTTCTATGTGGATGTCGTGTGAATGACTGCAAGATCACAACTAAGAGGGAAGCTTAGTGTTGTGTGTCCCTATGAGGCCTATCATAAGGATGGTAGAAATATCCTTGGAGGAGGATATGGAAGTCTTATAGGTCCATCTCCATGTATGACATGAAAAGGGGTGCAAGAAATGAGTTTGCATGATGAATGTTTGGCTAGGTTTGTATGGGTTAATGCATTGTGAGGCTTCTTGACATTAAGATTGATATTAATACCAATTCGGTATGAAATATATTAAATGTGCAAGTCATGCACATGCATGATGTAAGGATATATGTATATTAAAGGCACAATATGGCTGCCTTGATGAGTGATATGTAATGAAAAAATTTCACTTGACAAGATTAAGTGAATACCATGGATGCATGGTTGACTCCATTTTGAAGAGTCATGAAAGTTCTATTTTGAATGATAGCTTAAGGGGAATGTTCTCAATTCCCTCAGGAAAGACTAGTATAAACATATGAAAGAGTAAACAAGAAAGGATTCTTTGTTGTCATGATAAGAGGCAAATGATTATTCCTTTGAGGATTGCATGAGAATGATTTTGAACAATCATGATTTGACTAATTTTAAAGTAGAGATGTATGTAAGCTGTGAAAAATACCTATGGAAGCTACACACCGGATTTTGATTATGCGTATGGTTAAATACAACATGGATGTAAGTTAACAAAAACCAGAATATGGGTGGATACATAATTTGGATGCATGGCAAAGATGCATGTTTATATTCCTTATGGAATATTTGGTACCGAGATGAAGCTAACTCAAGGTTGATGCTATCACATATAATGAAGGATATGTAATAAGGAAGTTTCATGTTGAAGGAGTTCCCTGTGGAGGAACTGTGTGAAGCCCTTGCCAGGAGGACAAAGTCACAACCTTAATAACTGCGATGAATTAAGCAATGAGCTACAAGTTTATATATATATAAGGATCCTGGATTACATTTTGAAAACATCATATAATGAATGGAAGACTAATAAATGAATAAATGAGTATGTTTTATTGAATAGGCTTCGTTGAATCCATGTTAAGAAAAGGCAGTGAGGATTTAGAGATAACTCAACTAGGATGAAAAGTCTCAGGTGGTGTAGAAAGGATTGGAAGAAGGGGAGAGCCCTCATTTATTTTCTTGTTGATTATTATGTTTTCTCTGGGATGAAAAATACGATACGCTAATGAAAGTAAATGTTTTGACAACATAGTGATGATGGTCATATTGTTGTAGAAACAATCCGGATTTGTTTGTGTTGCACTCATGAAAACATTAAGGATAATGTGATGAAGTGCATGAAGATATGCTAGGACATGTCTGAAAACATTTTATTGTATTAATTTTATGCAAGAAATTTTTGAAAGGCAGTTGTATACCACAGATACCCAAGTAGAGTATGATTCAAGAAGAAAACTGTCATCAAATCAGGTTAATCAAGAACCTGATAGAGGAGATGAGTGTGAGTCATTCATTGGAAAGAAAATTGATCTCATTCATCAGATCGAATTCAATATCCATTGGAGTTAATAGATCAAACACCCGTCGTTCGATTAGATGGATAGTCGGGGATCATTGTGGAATGTGAAGGAAATATTAACGGATGTGCTAGTTCACAGTCCGCAATAAACCAACATCGTTGATCTCTTTAGGGTGGACGATCAACGACCATGATTAAAACAATCATAAGAGAAATTTTTAGATTGCTGAGATTGAACTCTCCAATAAAGAGTGAGCATATCGGGATTCTGCAATTGCTATGAACCACTGATTTGTGAATGATTGGTGGGTGAACTTGCAGGGAACCCACGTGTTAATTCCGTGTAAAATTGTACTATGATTGGGTTCTGTGGTTGAATTTATCAAATAGAATATCTGTTCTCTATCTAAATTCTTTGTCAAACACTCATGTGTTGGAATTATTATTATCTAGAAATTAGGTGGAATAAAATCGATCAAGGGCTAAGATCGACAACCCGCCATCATTGCAGAGATTGCATATGCACATGGGTTAATGCCGAAAACCATACCCAAAAATTAAACTCAATATAGAGTTTTCTGAGTTTGGGATCTGATCGTAGATCGGACAACCCGTATTCATTGTAGAGATCAGGAAGAGAATTAAACTACGAGCCAGTAGAGGTTCTAAAATCCCTTGCAACTGTTGGATTTGGGGAAGGATGGACCTACACCATTGAATTCTAGACACGAGATTAACCCAATATCATAACACGTAGACACGAGATAAAAATGATAACGCTTGAAAATAATAGAGACGAGGTCACAACTCTCGGTGGCATGGAGAGAAAATAGAGTTCCTCCGGGCCAGCCAAGGAAGATAGAGTTTAGCACTTTGAGTTAGAATGTTGTCACGGGAATTGGTTCTATGGGAATAAAGGTTCTCATAGTTAGCACAATGCATGGAATTTCTTCGAGGAAATGCATGTTTGCATAAAGGGAAGACAATGGACCTTCCATTGAGGAAGAAGGACCTTTTGAAAATTTTACTTACATTGTATGGGTGTCAAAGAAAAACAAATTTGGGTGGCCATGAGTGTGGGCACCTTCGTCACTAACAAGGAAAGAATTCTTGGATGCATTCAAGAGAAACTTATAGTTTCATATGTGCCGACTTGGGATCATGATCGACCTATAACATTTAGCACAATCTGGATGCAATAATGAACAAGAATGAATAATCCATGTGGTAAAGAGCTTGGATAAGCTCCAACACCATGGAAGAGTGTCTGTCATAAAGTGTGGAAAAATTGAAATCAATGTCAGGGTGCATTGGGTATGAATATGGCCACAAATGTTGGTACATTCATTAAATTCAATTGATATCTGAATTGCATTTTGAAAAGTTTGGTAGGATGAAATGATGCATAGGTAAGGGATGATTTTTCCTTCCATGTTTATATAGATGTGATGCAACTGTTAGAATGCACAAGTTAAGAAAATATGTGATGACATTTTAAATGTGGTGATAATACACACACACACACACACATATACATGAGAAACTAACAGTTTGTTTGGTTGTGTAAAGAATGAATTGTAGGAAGAAAGAGTCTTGGGTATGGAAATGTTGTAAGCCCATAAGGAAGACCAATTTCCTACTGAGATAAACTTCTATGGGGAGGAAATTCTGATGCTTGTGAATCTATTTCCTGTGTAGAACAAATCTGTAGAACAAACCGTGGAATTTGGAAATTTGTGGGTGATAGATTTACAAGAAGATTTTGAATTAAAAATTTATGATGTCTCATGAATTTTTGTATACTTGTGATACAGGTGAGAGGAAAAGATATATCCATAAAGGGAAGATGAAGGTTGTCAATATTAAAAGAATGAAAAATTAGTACTACTGAGCCATGAGAAGCTCGTGGTAAGCCATGATCGCTTGGAATATGTTGTGTTGATGTAACAAAAGATGGAGGGATTCTTCGACAAAGACATTCTGAGGGATGACTCGACTGTAAGGATCGATAAATTCTTTGGAATTATTCTTGTGCAAGAAAACCTTGGCAAGGCAATATGGATCACCCGAAGAACTACATAACATAGAATGGGATGCCTGAGCCTAATCTTGGAGGGAAAGTGACTGGAAGGAAGAGGAGACTATGATATTTCTTGTAAAATATTGATTGGGATCATGCACACAATGGGTATGTCGAGGAAAAATAGTGAGCTTGGATAATAAGACAACCATGTGGATACAAATACACCAAATGCACAGATACGTATTGTGATAGATTATGAAATTTTTCTAGAATTTTATGAAACAGTAAAATGTTTTCACATAAGACTATGATTAATGTGCTTGCTATCCAAACAAAAAACAAAATTATTGAAGGCACGTGAAGAAGGTTAAGAGTCTGAAAAAGGACCTGACCTAGAAAGAAAGTCAAGACTTTTGAAGCGGCTGAATAAGAAAGGCATGACAGGTGTTACTAAGAAAGAACAATGAGGATGGTGTCCCTTTTTAAGGGGGAGGATATTGTAACGCCCCTATTTCCCCCAACTTGTAATTAATCATTAATTAGGATTACCATGTTGTGGCATGGGAATAATGTAAATGTATTATTGTTTGAATAGACAAACAACTGACTCTGGGGTCAAGCCTTGAAATTATTAGCCATGATATCACTAGAGGAAATAATGTGAAAACTATGGAGAAGGTTCATTATGGGTATGACCCCGAATTTCCCTTGGTGGGAATAACAAACCCTCTTCAGATCCCAAGGAGAGAAATTAGTTAATTAAAAAAGGATCGGTGGTTGAACCATCAACCATCCCCATGAATGTAAGCATGTTATGACTGAAGAATGTTAGCCTTAAGTACCATAAGTTCCTACACACCCAGACTGCCCCAAGTATTCCTTCTGATAGAAGGAACAAGATAGGAAATATGTGCATGCAAGGAACATAAAGGAATGAGGAGAAGAGGGGAGAATATCTCCAACAAAAAACAAGAAACAAAAGGCCAAAATCTTGATGCTGAGAAAGCATCTGATAAACCTCATTGAGGCCATGATAGAGAAAGAGATCTCTGGTAGTTTGCAGAGAAAAAAACATGAGATAGAGAAAGAATACCTGAGAAACTACGAGAGTTCCCTGGTGAAATCATGGCTTGGAATGAGGGTGGACAGAGTGCTAAGAATGAATGCCTCTCAACCTATGGTTGGGTGGAAATGAGAACACCCACAGTCAATTAGTTGGATGCAACTTGTAATAGATAAGTATGCTCATAACCTGTGTAATTGGACTGTAACTGCAGATTAAAGTTGGATACCCTATGAATGTTTCAGGGATGTGCATGTCTGCTTAATGGTTATATTGTATCCCTTTTGTTTCTTCTTGATTGTGTATTTAATAAAGTAAGAAATTATATGGTTAGAATATGACTTGTACTTGTAAATTCTTGATCCCTGTGGTGGCTTAAGTTAGAGCAATGGAATGTGAGCTCATTGACCTTGGGCACAGTTTTGCATGTGCATGTTGATGTTCCTAGTCATTCTGAGTCTCCTGAAGGAAGGATTATGTTAAGCTCAGCAGAGGTACAACATGTATGGACTTAGTCTCTATGAGGCGGGAAGAGACCGAGAACCTCTTAATTTCTAGAGTTGGTGAAAATCCCAAGAGGTATGCAGAAGGATCCCTCTAAGAGTTAAGTTTAGGAAGGATAACGAGATTCAAGTCTTGAAAGGGACTATCCTTTAATTTGTAAGACTAATGGATGAGATCAGTTTGGGAGGATCCGAAGCTCTTCACGATCGTCGAATCTGGAGAAGGGATGCATATGTTGATCCTTCAAGCCCTTTGAACTTCGAGGGTTTGACGAATTGGGAATATTTGTCGTATAATAAGTAAATTACCCAAATCCCTAAGTAGCAGAGAATATCTCAACCATATGTTAGTCGGAGACACATGGCAAGAGATCCCACATTCCATAGGAGTGAGAGAAAAAGGGTGGAAGGACTCCCGAAGTTACAGGGAGTCGATGTAGATCTGATTCATTTGTTGGTAAGGACAACTGTCATTAGATCCCACCTTCCCGAGCATAAGTAATCCAGAAGATTTGTAGAATGGAGGTGTGAGGAATCTCAAAGGCCAGATTCACAAAGTCATCTCAGTCGTCTGCGAAGGAGGACGCATGGCAGAAGATCTTCCAGTTCAGAAAAAAGTCACTTCAGAAGAATTGGCGAGTGGTGAAGTGAAAAAGCCCGAAGCTAGAATTTTTGAAGTTCCCTTTGAGTAGATGTCAGGTCACAGCCCAAGGTCATATGAAGGAAGGGGCCTAGCATGGAGAGCTAGCACCCGTTGCTCGAATCCTTTAAGGGGCAAGGAAAGAGACTACGGGTTTGGATGAACCTGAACTTTGTATAAAGGGGAACCTAGAGAGAGTTAAGGAAAAACAAATTATGATGCCCCACCCCTTAAAAGAGAACTTAGGGGTTGGGTGTGTAACAACACATGTACGGGAATATGTTTCTCAAGAGGGGCCAGTCAAAGTGATCGTGTAGGGCGATTCATAAGTATCAAATTTTCTAGCTAGTAAGGAAGATAAGATCCTCTATCCAGTATTGGTAATAAAGGACGGGCTGGAAAAAAATTCTAAACATTCTATTTATCCAGGTTGAGGCACCATATGCGAGAGGTAATATTATCATTATGTTTTGATTAATTTATTTGCATATTTTTTTTCTTATTTCTATTGAGCACACACTTATACTAGGGGGGGGTGAATCAATATAAGAATTTTCTTTTTATTTTTCAAACATTCATCAACCATAAGAAAAAAATCACATATGAGTTCTATTAATTCTAGAACATGGAACAAAATATTAATGTGGAAACCCTTTCAGGAGAAAACCACAAAAAATCTCTTTATAATTATTTGTAGGCATCAACTTACTCTTACAAATATTTGTAGGAAACAACTTATTGGAGACACCAATATCTACCAGTGAAAATCCTGGTAGGCACCAACCTACTCTTACATATATTTGTAGGCACAAATCTACTAGAGACACCAATCCCCACTGCTAAGTACCAACTCAACAAGAGACACAAATATCTTTATTTGAGTGGCACCAACCTTCAAGTTACAATTTATTATTTAATACATATAAATTCTTCAAAAGATGATAGCATTCACATTAACTTCACCGACTCTTGTTGGTACTTCTGGCTTCACTAGGTCTGACCAAAATTTGAATTTCCAAATGAAAATTATGGTAACTTTCCCAAATCATGTTGTTTTTGGACTCTTCCCAAGAAATAACTTGTAAAAAATACCACATATCCAATTTTGTAAATGTGATTCTAAAATTTTTACCCAAGGTACTTTGGTATGTCTCCTCATATCCTTGAAAATTTCATAGTTTGAAAATTACTAGGAAATAAGTTATAGAGAAAATTTCAAGATGGCCTATTTAAAAGTGATTTCAGGCCCATTCAAAAACCCTAACTTCCATAAGGAATATATTAGAAATTATAGAAAACAAACATTTTAAGTTTTGAACACATGTACCCAGTGATCGCACCTTTTCTTCCTCAAAATTTCATAGTTTGAAACATCCCAAAAAACAAGTTATATCGAAGATGTCAAATTAACATGTTTGAAACTGATTTAAGGATCATTCATAAACCCTGAATTCCATTGGGAATATATCATAAATGATAGTGAACCAACATTTGCAATTTTTAGCATATGTACCTAGAGATATTTCCTCCATCTCCTAAAAATTGCATGGCCTAAAACATCCCAGAAAATAAGTTATAGTGAAGATTCCAAACTGACATGTTGGAAAATTATTCTGGGAGCATTCAGAAACCCTAAATTCCATAGGTCATATCTTAGAAAGTATAGTGAAACAACATATGGATTTTTTACCACATGTACCTAGATACTTATCATCTGTCTCCTCAAAATTTCATGGTCCGAAACATCCTAGAAAATAAGTTATTGAGAAAATTCCAAGTTGGCCTGAAATTGATTTTGGAACTCTCCTATTTTGGAATGATATTCAATATTTGCTCATCCACTTCTTCAAATCCTACTATATTTTTGACCCACACACTTTCTCTCAATATTTTCTCTTTTTATACTTTAACATAACCCTTCATGAAGTGACATGTTAATTCAAAAAGGCACAACACCCATTAATTAAATAATTAATTCCCTTTTTCATTTCACTTTTCCAAACACCATAGGAAAATACCATGAGCTTGCAAACCCATGGATTTGAAACAACCATTTAACTTTTTACATTTTCACATGCACCCCCACTTTTTAAATATACTTATAAACATATATATAATCAATATTGGAAATGTTGTGTGTATTTGTAAATCTGTAATATGATATTAATGACTACATTAATCCTTTGACATCAATGACAATAATTCCAACAATCTCCCCCTTTTTCATTGATGGAAATCCTTCAATGAAACACATAGTCCACCAGGAATAGAAACATCAGTGGAAAATGATTGCTCTCCCTGAGGTTGTGCTTCTCCTTAAGAACTTATTGATGAGATGGATATTACTCCCAATTTTTTTATGAGATATTCAAATGTATTTGACATAATTTTCAATTACTTTCTAATTAACTTAGTAAGCAAATGAATAGTTGTAAATTTAATTATCAGTCACTTTCTAATTAACTTAGTAAGCAAATGAATAGTTGTAAATTTAATTATCAACAATTGTATGGAACTTGCAAACTACTATGCACATTTTATGCAAGAAGTGTTTTTTTTTTACTATGATATTGTAGCACTTTAATGTCATAATTTAAGTATTCAATATACTTTAATTAAGTCACCAAACTATGTTATGGCCTAAGTTGTAGGAGACTAAATAACACACTAGTAGGAAGTTGAAATTTGTTAAGAACCAAACATCAATATAGCATATAAAAACCTCGAAAAGTACCAACACCTTGGAAAAGAGATAATTTTAGATAATAAGTTCTTCGAGGGGCAAAAAAAAACCTCCTTTACCCCACTTCTAAATGTTCAAGTACAAGATGATTCGAAATGAAATGTTCCTTGGTATATATAGGAGACTAGAGTATAATTACAACCAATGGCCTAAAAGTCGACATAAATAAAATAAATATAATAATCTAATATTCCCACTATAAGGTAATAAATAACATTACTAATCTAATATGCCCCAATTAAGGGTAATGAGCTAATATTAGGCTTAACATGCCCTCCTTGAGACAAGTGTTGTCCCCAACACTTGAGTAACTTTGATGCTTCAGAGCAAAGACCTCATCTTCCCAAGTGGAATCTTTACCAGAGTTTCCATTTAATGAGATACTGAATGATGATTCTATTCCTCGCTTGAGAATTCTTTGTGTCAAGATGGCTTTAGGCTCCAATATGATTTTTCCTTCCTCACAGTTCGCAATAGTTTGAACCTGGATCTCTTATTATTCTTATAACCTCTTTTTAAGCATGAAACATGGAAAACCTGGGTGTACTCGTGACTTACGTGAGTCTAATTTGTATGCCATAGTACCAATATTTCCTTGGTAACACCTTATAAGGGCCATAGTAAATTATCAGTGATAATTCTATTATCCTTCTCGTTTTCTTGAGGGACACCGGTTTGTATGGTTGTAGTCTTAAAATACTCCAATTCCCTACTCAAAACTTCTTTCACCACGATGTTGATCTCATGAGCCTCATGCAATTTTGTGCCATGGTCGTTGTCCTTTTAAGATTTGAGAATTTGTTGTTGATTCCCGATGCGATCTCCATTTCTTGAACTTTAGATTTTTCTTTAGAGAAGAAGTGATGGAAGGAGGGTGGTATCCATAAAAGTGCCATAAATGGTGCTACTTTGTTGGGTGCAGTGTGAAAGGGAAGTGTTATACCACCATTCTCATACGGGTAACCATTTGAACCATTGTGTTTGTTTTATCAGAGACAAAGCGGAATCTAAGGTAGCCTTCCGCACATTTTTTCACTAGCCCCGCTTTGTCCATCAGGGATTGAGGATGATGTAAGTACGATCTATGAGCCACCTGAGTACCCAAACAAGAAAATAATTGTTCAAAATGTCTAGTGAATATGGGACTCTGTCACTTACAATAATATATGGGATGCCATGTAGATTTTGAACTATCTCATGAATGCTAGTCAACTCCACTAGCTTTGAATGTATGAGAGAGTGCAACAAAAGTGTGCATACTTGGCTAATGTACTTCCATCAACAATCACCATGATGACACTCTTCCTTCCTGCACTTTGGTAACCCTGATGAAATCCATGGAAACCTCCTCCCAAACGCTGGACTTGGGATGGATAATGGTTGTAAAAGATCTCGGGTATTAATTGTTTCCACCCTATTTTATTGGAAAAACAAACATTATGCCACAAACCTTAAAACTAATTTTCAAAGGTTTGTGCAAGGCCATCCCAAAAAAAAAAATCCTTCTTGACCTATGGTAGAGCCAAAAATCCCAAGTGCCTTCCTACTGGAGAGGTGTACAATCCCAATAGTACCTTTTGTTTGAGTTGGGAGTTATTACATAAATACAAGCGATCTGTACCATAGTGAATCATTTTTCCATGTACATGTATCTCCGATAATCGAATCCCATCGCAACCTTGAATGAGAGTCCACTTGTTCACAGTTTTTCCATTTCTCCATCCGTTGTTTCTATTATCCAATCGGTTGGATGATCGAGATAACACAAAGAAAGGCCCCTCAACATCTTGATCCTTTCTTGAGAGTGCATCGCCCACAACATTTTGCTTCCCCTTTATAGATGATTTCAAATCATAGCCCAATATCTTGCTTACCCATTTTGTTGTTCTTCCTAAGATAGTCTTTGTTCCAAGAAGTATCAAGACTATCAAGGATCTATTTTGACCTTGAAGTGCCTACCTATCGTAAGGACACCATTTTTTCAATGGCTGTAGTATTTCCATCATTTCCTTCTCATAAAATGGGTTTGTGTAAGTCCCATTCCCTTGAGTAACAACCTTCAAAAGCCGGGCCTTCCTTCTTGCATGAACAACCCCAATTCCATTTCCAGGGCATCACATTCCACACAAGGTTTCTTTGTGAAGTCTAGACCTGGCTCAAGACAAGAGAGATTTTGCCAATATCACCTCTAAGTTGTTCAAAAGATTTAGTTTGCCTCCTGAGTCCATGAAAATGCATCCTTCCTTTATTTAGTGCCGCTAAAGGTGCTGCTATACTTCCATAGTTCAACAAACTTGTGGTAGTAACCTCACAAACCCAAAAAAATCCCCCTAAGATTTTTAATGTTTTGGGAATCAAGCCACCCATCATGTCTTTAATCTTGTTAGGGTCTACCTTTGACAATCTTCATGAGATAAATATGACCCAAATAATTTCTACCTCTTTACTCCAAAGAAACATTTGGATGGTTTGGGATAGTTGTTGCTCCTTTAGGTTGTATCACCTTGTCAACATAAGTTGTACATGATCCTCCCAAGATTTGCTATAGATTAGTATATCATCAAAAAATACTAACACAATTTCGAAGGAAGGCTTGAAAATGGAATTCATCAACCCCTTTGGAATGTGGAAGGTGCATTCTTTAGTACAAAGGCATGACCAGCACCATAAATGGCCTCCTCAGCTTGAAAGTTCGAATGTTATTTTGGGATATCTTCCTTCATTATGATCTGAAGATACCCCAATGAAGATCCACTCAGGAAATAGATTGCTCCAAGTAGTTCATCTAACAATTCATCAATCACTGAAATGGGAAAATTATCTCTTTAATAGTGATCTTGTTGAGCTCTCTATAATCCTGACACATCTATGAGCTATCTTTCTTGAATACCACAATTAATCGGTGCGTAGTGTAAGAACTTTGGCTTAGGTCTAATAATGCCTCTAACATTTCTTCAACCATGTCAATTTCACTCTCTAGGCATAAGTATCCCAGATGGTCTGATGTTAGGAGGAACATTCCCAAGAATTAGGTGAATTTCCATGATCAGCTTTGATTTCTAGAGGGTGGGAGGCCTTTGGGAGTGTCTTCAAATACTTTGGAATTTTATCAATGATCCCTTTGAGATCTTGAGGAATAGATGGTTTAGATGTTTTGAACATCTAGTGATCATAGTTGTACAAAGGGTCAATGCTCTCGATGCCCTTTTCAATAATACTGTTGTTCGCTGTCATAGAGCTTATCAAATTCTACCGCGGTTTCACAAGGTGATACTGGACTCAATTTCTTTCCTCCAATAAAAATTTCATGAAAAGTTCTTGAAAAATTAAAAACTAATCGTTCTAATGATTGTAACCATTGGATTCCTCTAGTACAACATCTTCACCACTCCATGGTATATCAATCATTGAACTATTCATACATATTACCCCATAGTAAGATTTCTCTTATTTCATTTTCCCAAGCAATTTGATAGTTCTACCCACTCGCAATCATTACTTGAAACTCTGGTGTGCTTTATACAAATAAATTGAGATCTTGGCTAATTTATAGTGAATGAAATTCATGAGTACCACCCTTAATCAATTAGGACTATTACCTTTTATTTTGATGTATCCTTCGATATTGAGGGTTCTTTTTCTTGAGGAGTGCTAACTCCATCCAATGCATTACACTCCATATCGAGTGAACCTTCGTGACGAAATTTCTTCTATTTTTTTCATCTTGAGATGGTTCTGTTCCTGTTCTTCTTCCTCTCTCACAATCTATGTAGAATACCCTTCTCACCACAATTCTATGTCCCTTTACCTGTAATTTGTTGTCACAAAATTAAAGGATGTAAAAACTCCTTTTCTTTCCACTGTTGAGGTGTCAACCCTTGTAGGTTGAGGTGTTTTAGGAGAAGGAGCACTGTTCTCCCTATACATGTTAGGATAGGTCCCTTCTAGCATTGTATATTTTACTTTCAACATTTCTGCCACCTTAAATGCATTCTCCAATGATTTGGTTCCCAAGCATGCAACTTTACAAGAATGTTCTTTAAAAGTCTTTATGAAGGTCAATCAAGTGCTCATCTGGAATACTTACCTTTATATTCAATCTTGGAAGTTCTCAATGTGTCTTCGGTAACTAAACCCTTTTTCTGAGATTTATCAATTGGCTAAAGAAGGTATTGTTCTTTGTAACCTCATAGTGTGCTATCATTCGTGAAAATTGTCCAAGTGACGAAAGTGATTAAAGTAAAAACAAAAAAGCCATCGTATAAAAACAAATTGATTAGGTTCTAAATATATGAAGCAATTCATACCTTTTGTGCATGTGGTACATTATGGAGATCAAAGAATTGTTCAATCTAAAGTATCCATGTGATTGTGTCCTTGCTATCAAACTTCCTCATGTCAATATTAGGAACGTATTGGTCTCAAAACCAAAGTTGGAGTTTCTCCATTCTTTGATTCACCTTCCTTGTATCCACATCACGAATTTCATGGGATACACTTTCACTCTCTTGTAGTCTCTCAAGTTTAAATTTTTCACTTCCTAGGTCTCTTTAGCTTCCATTGAATCCATCTTAGTATCCAACTCCATTAGCTTCCATTGAATTCATCTTAGTGTCCAACTTAGCTTCCATTGAATCCATCTTATTTTGTAGTTCATTTATGTCCCTATGCATTTCTTCACCTTCATCAAGAGTCCAAGTATGATTTTCTGGAGGCTTATTTGGTGTAGAAGTTCCCTTTTTGGGTGGCATGTTGGCAAAGTATCATTTTTGAACCTTGATTTTGAGGTGGTTCTGCTAGACAATATTTCTTCTGTTGTATCTCTCAATTATTGTCCCTTCTGGGTATGAAACTTTCTCTTATGTATTTCTATGATATTTCTTCTCTGCAATGCCACAGGTCTGATCAAAATTGGATGTGCCAAATGGAATTTACAGTAACTTCCCCACACCTTGTCAATTTTTGGCCTTTCCAGGATATCTCACTTGTATAGTGTGCCCCGCACAAAATAATTTATATTAAATTCTGAAACTCACACCCAAAATACTACAGAATGTCCAAGATCCAATGCAACTAGTCCCATGCAATTTGGATTCTCTAGGAAGGAGTTATGACTGTTTTACTTGGAACACCTTCTTGAGACTAGTCAATAGGACTAGTCGGATACCCTATCTTACACAGGGTGTATCTACAAATTTGAGATGACCTAGAAGCTGAAATTTTTACCACAGATATATTACTAATTTATGTAAATGGTCTCTGGATTTCAGGGTTTAAAACGTTACAAAAATTTGTTTATAGCGAAACTTCCACAATGACTCATTTCAGGATGATTCCAAAACCCTATCTTGTACAGGCTGTATCTCCGAAAGTATAAGTCCTCAGGAGCTGAATTTGGAACCCAACGTACCTTGATCCGTCTACTAAATATCCTCCAAGCCGTTCCTTCTGAAAGTTGTAGAAAAAAAGTTATAGCAAAAATTCCACGATGTCTCAGATGTAGCAGCGAAACCCCAAGACCTTGAGCTATGATACCATATGTTAAGAACCAAACATCAATATAGCATAGAAAAACCTCAGGAAAAGTACTCAACGCGTTGAAAAAGAGATAATTTTAGATAATAAGCCTCTTCGAGGGGGCAACCTCCTTTTACCCCACTTAAATGTTCATGTACAAGATGATTCAAAATGAAAATGTCTCCTTGGTATATATAGGACACTAGGAGGTATAATTACAACTAATGGCCTAAAGCCGACATAAATAAAATAACATTACTAATATAATATTCCCCAATTAAGGGGTAATAAATAACATTACTAATCTAATATGCCCCAATTAAGGGGTAATGATCCAATATTAGGGCTTAACAAAATTACTCTTGCAGAAATTAAAACACTATTGTAGAAATTGTAATCGCACTTGCAGAAATTGAAATCACACTTTCGATAATTTAAATCACAGCTTGAGAGAATTGAATTCACACTTGCGGAAATTGAAACTATGCTATGGTCTATTGGTGACTTGCACAAGTATGATCAAAATATTGTATTGTTGTGACAACAAAGTGTTTTTTCATTCAATACTAATCCAAAGCTATTGGAGACTAAATCTATCAGAAATAAAAAAGAAAACAAAATAAAGTGTTGTTGCAAGTGAAGTTGCAACAATAGATCTGCAACATGAAAATAATCTTAGTTACTTGAGTTGCATTAGGGCGAGTCACAACAACTAAACTATATTATGACAACAATATACAAAGACACGAGTTTTAGTAATGAAAAATAAAAATTCATAAATGATTGTAATCTCACAGAAATTCAAATCAACACTGGAGTTGCAATTTAGAACTAGAAAATGAAATCACACATGAATCACAACACTATTATGTGAATCTAGAATTGCAGTAAACTGAGAGAAAAAATGACCACAAAATTATATCATCTATGCTACGATTTCGAAATGAAAACAAATCAGGAAAACAACTACATAAAGTAAGTGTTATTATGAATATGGAGTTACAATAATTGAAGGAAATAAAGACAGAATAAACTAAAAAAAATTAAAATGCTAGCATCTAACTCTATTGTTACAGGAATTCTCTGACTAAGGAGGGGCCCCTACCCCCTTAGGAAAGTTATTATGCTACAAAACCAGAATCAAATGATCATTAGTGCATCAACACTTGAATTAAAGCATGAACATAAACTATATTCTCGAAGTCTAAAATAAACAATAGTAGAAAAATGTAATTACTGGAATATTTTCCTCCTCCTCATCTCTAGGGAAACTGAGGTTCTTATACATCATTCCTACTATCTAAGATTATACATAATTATATAAAGAGATAAATGGATAACCATGAGAATCTGGGTGTTCATCCGATTACATTGATTCTTTTGAATTTTAGTGATATTCAGGTGTGTGATGACTCGGTAGCAATATTGATTTCTCTTTTAATCTCCCACTTGCCTCTTATCTCCTTCCTCCATGAAGATTGCTTCCTGCCTACCAGTTTCAATGTTGACCGTTGTGCTGGTGATATTTATTTGGATTTGTAGCAATGAAAAGAATGCTTGGAGTTGTAATGGTTTTTTGGAGTTGCAACAACGACAAGTGCACTTGGATTTGTGACCATTGGTTTGTGCCTAGAATCACAACAACTTGGAGTAGCAACAATTGCTTTGTGCCAAAATTACAGTAACTTGGAGTTGCAACCACTCTTCTATATTACTCATGCATGGTAATATTAGTACATGAAAGTTGCAAGTTCCTTTAAGAATTATGAAAAATTAATGAAATGATGGCATATGGGGAAGGGTTCATACCGTAGTGATAAGTACAGTGAACTAGATAAAGGAAGTATAAAAAAGGAAGTGATTAATGTAAAATGTTAAGAAAAAATGTATAGACATGTGATGAAAGTTTCCCATTTTAGACACCCATCATCTCCCACAGCCCAAAACTGTTTCATGTCCTCATGCAACCAACAATCACTTAGCGTTAAAGAAGCTAGGGTGACCCTAGGGGTCACTGATACCACATATTACATCTTCTACTACCTGTATATCCCCATTCATATGTTGTTTTGTTGGAGCACCTTCTTTCATTCTCTGTTTCAATGTGGCTTCATCAACCATCAAATGTGTAGCCTGGACAACCACTTATTTTGTCTCTTTAAGCTGGTCTCTTTCTTGTGAGATGGTGAAGGTTTCCTCTATAGTAAGAGGACTTGATATAGGGTAACCTTATTTCTCAGGTGTTGTTTGTTCCTCGATCTCATCTTTCATCAGTTTTAGATTGATATGAAGCTTCTTATGTTTCATCTTTAACATTTTTTTTCTCTCACCAAGGAGGCATAAGTAGGGAGAGAGTGAGGGATGCTTACACATCTGGGAGTGATCGTTTGTTTTAAAGTAGCAGTCACTATTTGTAGTTTCTATAGCCTAAGGTCTAGTGCATCAACTGATTCATTTCCTGGTGGAACCTCTTCTACTTCTTTTTCTTCCTGTAAATGGGTAGGTCGTTCCCTAATGGATCCTCCTATTGGTTCTTGTGTGAAAGTAGGGGCCTTTTTTCTATTTCCTCCTTGTCTTTCATAATAACATCATTTGATTCATAAAGAATTCCTATTTTTTTTTCAGCAAGAGGCACTGTTACTTTCCTTCTCTCATCAATTATGTCGACTATCATATTAATGAGAATTTTCATCTTCTCTATGTCTATTGTATTTACATATTTCTTGGGATTTTCCATTTGAGGCCTTATAGAATGTATTGGGTCCTCTCTCTCTATTGGATATTGTTATTGAGTACGTCTCCCCAATGGTTATTATGGTTCAATGGATGTTTCCACCTCTTCTTCATCTGAGTATGTTGCTAGGAGAGTGTTGAGGCCTTTGTAACACCATGTTTCCCCCAGTTTGTAAATATAACCATATTGGATGAGAGACTATGGAAAACTCAATATGTGTGAATGTTTTATTTGATGGACCTTTGTATAAAAGTTCAATGAATGTAAATTATGATATTTACTAGAAAATGGATAAGTGTTGCATGATTGTTGGAAGGGGGGTGTACTAAGAGAGACCACGAATGCTATGAAAGAGATGGTGAAGGGGATGAGGAATGGTTGCGTTAACCTCCACCAAACCAATACCTTACTGGATATTAATTGCTCAGGACATGAACAACCCTTTGACCCAGAATTGAATCATAGTCAAGCTGGTAGGTGGGAAGACCTCCTTAATATTTAATAAGGGTATGGGGAAGAATACCCATTGGAAGGATTTCAGACCTGACCACTGGCTGGGAATTCGAGCCACACACAACCTTGCTAAGAAAGGAAATAAAGGAAAGTTTGGTGGGCACATGAATACCTACAAAGAGTGTAGAGATGAGAGGCTAATCTCTCGGGTTCAAGGGAGAACTAAGGGATAAGCATTCTATTCGCAGGGAAAATGGATACCAGGGTTATGATGCAAGTTGATAAACGAGGCTGGTCCTCCTTGCTTGGTATTGTTTAAACCGTTGACAAGATCCTGTGGGAGGAGGAGAGTAACCTCCGTCTCTACTGTCGTAGATCCGTAAGGAAGGATTTTATCATAGAGAATCATGGTCTAGCTCAGGAGTCTCTAGTGGTAAATCCGTTATGAGTGACTAAGCCTATGGTTGGGTGGAAACATGCACCCCTTTCAACATTCGCTTCATGTTATCTGGTTCTGATAAGTATTTTCATGTTTTATGTATTGAACCGAATTAATGGATGAATGCATGAGTTTATATGTGTGTGTGTGTGTGTGTGTTTGTGTATTTATAACTAGTTTGTTTGTGGGATGGTCGTGATATGTGCACATTCATCCCCTTGTGAACTGATGCTTTTCACTGATAGTATGTATGCCCAATATTAGCTCCTGAGGCTTCTTAGGACATAATCTTGTAATATGGCCGAGATAGATATATCGTGTCAACCTAAACCTATCCCTCTGAAGAGGATACCTCTTTCAGACTCCTTACTATGTGATCGAGATTCTAGGACCGAGTCCTTAACCATTTCATGGTAAATATAAAAAAGGACAGTGAAGTTGAAGCCTTTAAAAGGGGAGGTCTCTTCGTTTGGAAGACAAGTAGAAAAGACCCGTTCTAGAGGACCCATATGAACAATACCTTGGAACTTGAGGCTAAGCCTAAGGAAGCTATGTCCTCTTGGTTTCGGAGCTCCGGAAGTCCAAAACTTCGGAGTATGACCAACCCCTCCAGCCTTATACTCGCTGAAGGTAACTGAGAAATTGGTGTTCTGTAAGGTTGAAAATCATTAGGCAATTCCCCAAGTGGTTAGGTGAACCCACCTGGCCAACTAGACTGGGATCCAAAACCCCAAAGGCCAAAGTCGCGAAGAACCCAAAACCATAGATCAAGGAACCCTTCAGGTTCTTTCCTAGCCGTCGATACTCTGGGGACACATGGCACTATCCCCTTTAGTTCAGAGATATGTCACTTTGGGAGATGAGAGGAGTTTACATCGCAACACCCTCGAACTCTGAATCCCCTAGGCATTGAGAGTCGTATATCTGTAAATCTACGTGGTTGGATCTAGACCATGAGATCTAAGGAATGTTAGAAGCATGTCAGTCTAGGGGTGACGTGGTTCAGTGACATCCCCTAGGGTAATGTGGACCCCAAATTGACATGCCACATGTCACTCAGTTTCATGTGCATCAAATGCATTATAGTCCCATTGGAACCTAACACGTGCCACCTTGACCCCTCCTACGTGTCAGTTCCTGATACATGTCCTCCTAGCCAATGTGGTTGGTGAAGTGATCGGGACTCCGGAAGTCCAAGAATTCGATACTCTGGAGGATCTGGGATTTAGTATGGAAGAGAGACCGAATGACCTGAAGGATGGAGCCACATGGTGAGCTTACATCAATTTGGAGTTTCAGAACTCCAGGCAGTCTCATGAGTAGATAATAAATAGGTGTGAAGCACCGAAGTGTTTAATACCTCCACAAGATATGGGAGAAAGAGAGTAAGTCCAGTCATGAGATTGGACGATGGATAGTATTCCACCATGGAGGAAGGAACTTGGATATAGTACGTGTGAGGTGGATCCATGTGGGCGCCATGTGGCCCTCAACCAATAAATACCCGAATGGACTTAAGAGAGATATATCCGCCGGTTATGGGCTTGGTTTTGAGCATGGAGACATTGGTTGGAAAAATATGGACGAGCAAAGTGTGGTAGAGACCCCGAATGAAGGATTTGATCACTTAAGGAGAATGAAATTTTGAGGCCCCATCCCTAGGAAATCCACTCAGGGGTCCGGTGTGTTACAAATTGGTATCAGAGCATGGTTACATCACTTGGCTTGCATGGGCTCATGAATGAGTTGCTTAAAAACCATATTTAAATAATTTTAAGGGTGAAACCCTACCTTACCTATTTCCTAAAGAGTTTGGTTAAACTCTTACTGAAGAAAAGAATGAAATGCTTCTACTATGTGTGTGTAATTAAGAAATATGAACTATGTGTTTCTCATGGACTAATAGACTGTTATCTAACAACAAGTGTTTTTTCAACACTCAAGAAGTCAGTGAATCACGGGAAATTACAAGCATAAAGGATGGTAATGCGCCATGAAGTGGGGGATGGCTCCCACAATAGAGATGAAGAATCTGATGAAATGAGGGTGGTGGAAACCCCTTCGGATTTGGCTGAAACAATAACGAGCCTTAAGGCCGAATTATAGAGTTGGAAGGTCGACAACGAGAGATTGATAAAGGAGAAAGAAAAAAAAATGGAAATTAATGCAATCTTGCTGCAGAGTTTATCTGACATATAGAGACAGTTGCAACATGGATTTGCAACTAGTCATGTGGACCGACGACCTACAAAGAGAAGTCAAAGTGTAACATCCCCAACCACCAGCCCCTGTCAGGTAACACTACCTAAACCATTGTATCTTTTTTTTGTTGCTTTGATACCATTTTGTAACTTCCCCAGCCT